>JAOXJP010178726.1:0-12507 GCA_025762735.1 Platanus orientalis
ATAGGAGTGAAACCAGAACAAGCGCAATTCCGACCTTGACACTATGAATCAAATTTCTGGGGTCATGTATTCCTTTCTTTTCTGTAAGAAAATGAAGAAAAGAAGAAACACTGGATTGGATCCCCTTCTTTTCCTTATTAGGAGAAGATCCCTTCTCCTGAGGAGAAGATCCATCTTGAGTTGGAATGGCTATTACAATTGGGTTCATGGGTAACTTTTCCTTATTCTCCTATCTTGGTCTCAGTTGGTTGGGAAGTGGTGGAGGAAACCAAGTATATATACACTAAGTCCGTGTTAAGATGGTGCAGTGCGGTGGTAGTTATGATTTAGCTAAAGAAATTCAAACATAAGTGGAAGTACAAATAAAAATTCATGTACGATCAACATATATATAAATGTGGATGTCTTGGTGAGCCTAATGACCCCAGTGGAGGACACATGTTAAGCGCGAGTTTACCCTCCTTTTTGATTACGCGGATAATAATTATGTCGTACGACTTAAATTAACGTAAGCGGCCTTGTTAGAGTACTGGAATGTGGCTTCTCCCATACCTGACACTGCTTTGCTGTTTGAATCAGAGGATCTGTAGTAAGCAAATCACAGTTAAAAGGTGATTAGGTTACCTTTAAACACAAAAACCCAACTTAAGCACTGAATCAAGATGGCCCATGGTCTTGTTAAAGTATTGAGAGTGTGGCTTGTTCCATGTTGGGCACCCACACTGCCTTGCCGTTCCAATCAGAGAATCTGTACTAGGCAAATCCCACTTAAAAATGTGATTAGTTTAATTTCATACATTATAATGTAAAGAAGACAGAAACCCATCACGTTATACACGATTACGCGCTTTTGCCGCGATATTGATGTCGTTGGCCCAATGGTGTTGCACCACAATACATGCTCACAGGTGCATATGAATGCATGTATACGTATGTAGATATACATGTACATACTGTATTATATTTATGGGATCTTGTGAAATCTATGAACTTTCTGGTTATGGGTTGGTAAGCGTGGTTATTATAATAATTGAAAAGGAGAAGAAATAATTCAAAAAACTGACTAAGATAAGAGAGAGGAAAATGTTTATTAATATGAAGTTTTTGAAAGATATGACACCACTACTTCCATAAGTGCGGTGTGGTTTGGCCACCAAGGGCTGTCCCTAATTCAATAACTCGGCTCATTCTTCTAGTATCTCATTCCTCTTCTTCTTCTTTCTTCTTGGTCAATAGAAGAAGGACAAAAAAATCTTTGAATTCTCAACTATATTTTAGTTTATAGTTTATGCCATTGGCTTAAGGAAAATCATTTTTTGAGGTTGGCTTCATGCCTCTAACAACTGTTGGATTCATAATCCAATGGTTATTAGAGGCGATCTCACATGAGGCTGGATTCATAGAATCTGACTCTTGCCATGAAACTTGAACTGGCCCGTCTGGTTGAACCGGAAAAGCCAGCAATGGGCCCTCTCCCCCGGTTCGGGCTAGATGGGTGAGCTGATCATATACTAGAACATTAATGTTGATTTATAATCGATTTACTTTGTTCTTTTAATAATTTCTTGAACCAAAGCAAGTTGTCTATAAGCTACACAACTATTAAAAACCTTTGATGTGTCATCTAAACAGTTATTAACCATTGGTCAGATCTTTTGGCTAACATTTACTATGGTTTATAGCCACTTTTACTATTTTATTAGATTAAGTGCATGCTTTCTAAATCACTAGCTTTCCCTTGGAATATTAGGGACAGGCCAACAAGAACTTGTAGAAATCACTATACCTTCCAGTCCCCTCCCCCACCTTCTCTTTTCTTTATATATCTCTTCATCTTCTTCGTCTTTACCACATCATAGTAAGCTTATCTCATCTAGGCTCGCCCAGCTCAATTTTTGGATTCAGTTCAACTCAACGAAGCCTTAATCAAACTAGAATTTGATAATCGAATCGAATCGAATCGAATCGAATCAGGTTTTACCTGAATCCATTTTAATAATCCGTAATCTTTCATGATTAAACATACCAAATGTAATTATAAAAGTAACGAAATTTTTATGGTTAACTAAGCCGAGAAATTGCATTGTGAGATGGATACCAAAGAGGACAAAAAGAAAGACAAATGATGACGGATTTTCTAGTCCGTACCACGGACATTCTCCGTACTACTTTGTAAATTAAATTTTCACATCGCTTTCGAGCTCGGCATCATAAGAACAGGTGGGTCTTCTCTTGGTTATGATTGCATCTTTTACCTAATTCAACAATATAAGAATAAGGAAACTTCTAAGCAAAAACCTAAAGAGATCTAGAGTCTAGACAACCCACTTACAAAACCTTTTCTCTCTACATACCAAAAAAAAAAAAAAATGGCGTGTAATACTTGGTCTCCATGACATTGTACATAATGAAATTGAACTTGATTTCAAACCAGGTACATGTAACAAATTATCATGTCGGCAATGAGGATAACCACTAAAGCGTGACTTGAATTTAAACCAGGTTAAGATAAATAGCCAACCCTAACTGGGAAAATTTTGGGACATGATGAGAAAACTGGGTTGCATCATGTCCATTGTGGTGTTGTTTAATTGGGTCAAAAAAAATGTGGCACCATGACTGGATTGGTATTCAAATTATGTTGGGAGTAGCAGCCCAATCCTAAACAAATAAAAGAAAAAAGAAAAAAGAAATGGGTCAAAGAATTATCACATGTGGTCGATTCTTAATTACACGTACAAAATGATTTTAAATAATATTGTTTCTATTGAGCCATCACATTTTTTTGGTAATAAGAAAATTTTATATATTTTAACTGGAAGATAACATGGATTTTTTATCCTCCGAATGATGTTAGAAGCTCATTCGACGGATCATTTAGAAACATAGTAGAAGAAGTAGACGAGATAAAGGTAGTGAGTTTATGGGCAACGTTAATAGTCTGCCTGTTTATCTGCATTATAGCAATGGAATCGAAATAACTATAGATATGATGGCAGTCTTTAATAATAGGAAGAGTTAGCCACGGGGTGTGTGAAGGTTTAGGGTTTATGTGGGAGACATTGGCTTTAGAATCTCCTTGATACCTATATTTTTGGCTAACATTAGCCCGAACTTAGCTGCCATAGCTTCTGAAAAATTCGGAGAAAAAAGCATTGATCAAGTGGGAGGCAGCAGCAACAAAATTGCCATGGTTGTTCCTAACTATAGCCCTAGTTGCAGCTTCGTTATGCATATGAGCTCCATCAAAATTTACCTTCCAAAAACCAGGTGGCAGAGACCTCCAAGTGAAACTAAATCTTAAGGATGAACTGTTGGAAGTTTGATCCTCCAAGTGGACTAATTCCTGTAATATTCTATTAGCATAGAGTAAGAGGTCTTTATAATTTGGTTTACTTTTTTCGAAAATAATTATATTTCTATCATTCCAAATTTCCCAACAGACATTAGCACTGTTTTATAATATATAATTAGAGTCCTCTTTTGAGAAGTTTTGAGGATTTAACCATTCAAAGAAAGAAGATTGAGGGAAGTTATTTCTTAAGGATATGTGAGATCTTAACCATTATTTATCAAGTTTGTGGCAGGTAACAAGGCAATGAATGGTGTCTTAGAGAAGAGATCAATATCTAGGACATATGTTACAAGGAGACATTTTCCTAATATATAAGTTAGTTTTAGTTGGGAGAATATTTTTGCATGCTTTCCATATATATGTGTGTGTGTGTGTGTGTTATAATATTGATGGGGGTGTATAGGCGGTTTTGTCAGAGAAGTGGCCTTTAGGGTTTGGGGTCCAAATCCAACTGTCATGAGAAGGAGATTGAGCTAGGGGAGAATCTTTGATGGCATTAATTTTGAATAAGGAAATAAAGTTTGAGATCTCAAGAAATTTCATGTTCTATTCATATGGTTTTTAATGTCAAAGACTTTTTTTAGGTTACACAATGATGGAGGGGTAGAAGTTAGTTTACCATTGGGAAGGTTTGGAATCCAGGGATTGGACCAAAGGTTCGTTTCAGTACTTAATCCTCTTTCCTTATGAGTTCCTTTAATAAGTGAATCCCTTCCTCTAATGTTGTTTTTCCAATACCATGAGCTAGAAAGGCCGCATTTGGAATTTAGGAAATCAGTGTTTGGATGATGAATTTTAGAGTTCGGACCCATAAAGTTGAGGGCTTGTGAGAATTCTCTGAGCTAGTTTGGCTAAGAGAGCTAGTTTAAAGTGATGAAGATCTTGGAGGCCAAGACCGCCATCACATTTAACTTTATGGATATCTTTCCAGTTAAGCCAATATATATATATATATATATATATATATATATATAGGAAGCAAATGTTCTGTGATAAAAATGCCTCTGTAGTGTATATGGTGAATTATAAACAGACATGTGTTATTTTGGGGGGTAAAAGGGTCCAAAAAAGTGTTTAATTAAAAAGTAGGTGGTCAATAAAAGACATCAAATTCAAAAACACATTATATGTCAATCAATGGCATGCCTTTAGAGGTCTGACTCAAAACAAACATTCTCCATATATATATGGAGAGAGAGAGAGAGAGAGAGAGAGAGAGAGAGATTTTGGAAGAAGGAAATAAGACATGACATACTGGAGAATGGTTGAGATTACAGATTAGGAGGGATTTCTATCAGGATTTCATCTTTAAGGAAAAGTTTTCATTTATATAGGAAAAAAGGCCAATCTTCCTTTTTCTTAATAGAGGGAGGAAGACTTAGGTACTTCAAGGGAGATTGGGATAGTTTAATTTGGTTATGCTAGATATTTGGTCCTTGAGTCTTTGGGGTGTGTTATGGCTAAAAGTAATTTCAAATTTATCTAGGTTGATGTCTTGACGAGAGGAAAGTTTAGAGATATTTAACACTTGAAAAATGATATTTAACTCCCTAATGTTTGGTTTAGTAAAAATATAGTAATCATCAGCAAAAAATAGGTGAGAGAAAGTGGGATTAGATCTTGAGAGTTTTATTCCATCAATCAATTTTTGCGATTCAAGAGATTTAAGGTAAGAGGAGAAGCCCTCAACACATAATGTAAAGGAAGGGAGATAGGGGATCTCCCAGCATCTAACCTCTTTTAGGATGAAAAAAAAGAGACTATATATAAGATATTGACGATATACATTTCCAAATCTAGTTAGTCTAATTTTGGGAGAGCACATGCCTAAAATAAATGAACTTTCAACCCTATCAAAAGCTTTAGACATGTCAAGTTTTACAGCTAAGTTGTGTATATATATATATATATATATATATAGAGAGAGAGAGAGAGAGAGAGAGAGAGAGAGAGAGATTTCTAAGAATTTCATGAGCAATGATAACATTATCTAAGATCATCCTATTTTGGATGAAAGCATTTGGAAGGGAGAGATTATGTTTGGAAGAATTTTTTTAAGCCTATTAACTAAAGCTTTAGCAATAATATTGTAAAAGGTATTGCAAAGGCTAATAGGTCCGAATTGAAATACGACTTTTGATCTTTGAGTTTTAGGGATCAGAGTAATAAAAGTTTGGTTTATGTTATAGATAGAAATATATGAGTTTTAAAAAAAAATCAAAAGTAGCGGCTTAAACCATGTCAAAATATACTATCCCAATATTGTTGGAAGAATCTGGCCTAGGAGATTTTAATTTACCCTTGCTAAAGACTACTTCTTTAATTTCTTCATATGTAAAATGAGTATTTAAGAATGATTGATCAGAAGTAGAAAAAGAAGTGGAAACTGAGTTTGTGATAGAAATTATGGTAGAAATTGGGGGATTAGAGGATTTGAAAAGTAGTCCGAATTTGGTAGAACAACTTAGAGAGTGCCTAAAGTAAGAATGACATTAGGACCGACACATCAGTGCCAAATAGTGAAAAGCATCCCTCCAAAAAGTGTATATCACTTTTTTGGTGCTGATGTGTCAGTCCCGATGTCATTCTTACTTTAGGCACTCTCTAAGTTGTCCTACCAAATCCCACCCCTTGAAAAGGTTTAGGAAGAAATTGGAGGCCATGTTTGCGATTTCATGATCTGAAGATACCCATTTATTTTAAGATTTTTTTATACTAGATAAGATAAATCAATAATCATTGGTGAATATATCAGTCAATAAATAAGTAATAAACCACAAATCTCCAATAAAACATTTTAGTCGATATAATCTACTAAAATAAGGCTTACTTCATTAATAACATTATTAGTAATTTTAAGAGAGAAACTATAATCCATAACATGATTATATTTTTTTATATTTTTATTTGTTATTGGATAAATACGAATTTAATTTATTAATTTTATCGTTGTCGGTATGCTTGATAAATTGGTAATTAAAAACCTTGACACATATACAGGACTTAATCAAAATATCTATAACATAAAAAAGCTGTACAAATTGAACAAATCCGTTTTTTAAGAAAAACATCAATTAATAGCTTCAACTAGGTGTCTTAAACAGAGAAAAGGCAGAAGAGTATAACCCACTATAAGGTCAGGACCAAAAAAAATCTGTGATCCATGATTACACTAATTTATTAATAAGAACGTTGGGGAAGCACCAAAACCAGCAGCTCGGTGGCTGAGGCTCCTCACTTGGTGGAAGTACCAGCACCCACTTAAGGACAACTGAGATAGGATGTGGAACTGCAGGAAAAAAAAATCTATAAAAAGGAGGTAATAAAACTAGGAGCTTAATCATATCTTCGATCCTAGAGATAAGTTGAAAATTAATGCGAGTTTTGAAAAATGAAAGAACCCAACACTCCAAACAACAAATAAGCTATCCCCATTTCTCTCTTTCTCTCGGTCTCACTAAACCCAACCAAAGCCTTAGAAATGGAGAACACAAGATGTCCATTACTTCTATAATGATACATGAGGTAGTGTGGGTTTCTCTAGATGTCTCCTCCATATCGATAGAATTGCATGAGTTTGAGTTTGAGATTAAAAATAAAATAATAAAAAAATTGTGAGATAAATAAGCCAAAAGCATGAGAAAGTGTGAGAAAGCACAAAGAATAAGTGGAGACTCCACTACTTGAGCTCTAAGGAAGAGGACAAGTTCAAGTATTTTTAAAATAAGGCAACAAAGAGGGTGTCCTAATTTTGCATTTTGAATGGATAGGAGAGAAGAGGAGTGGGAAAAAAAATTAGGTGAGAACGAATCTTGTGAGAACTGTGTAAATGGCATCAGGGTGCGGACACATCAGCGCCGAAAAGTGATAAGTACCCCCCAAAAAATGCAAATCACTTTTCGGTACTGATGCGTTAGCCCCACTGGTTCTGTTTGCACAGTTCTCACAAGATTCGTTTGCACATAATCCGTGCCAAGAGGACTAAGGATACTCCCATGTCCTTTTCCTTTCTACCACTACTACTGTTACTCCTACTATAATAATAATAATAATAAATAAATAATATATTATAATAATTATTATTTGATTATATTATATATTGTCAGAATATGATCACACATCCAAAATCTTTCATAAAAGAATAATATTATGGTATATGACTCATTCGTGAGCAAGTGTGAACAACCAGCTAGCAGTGTTTTTGCCAGATTTTGGGAAGGTTATTAAGTTTGTTTTCTCCTGCAAAAAGAATCAATAAGGTTGCACATTTGTAAGTGCCTTTTATCCTGTCAGATTATAATATATTTTTATTGTAAAATATTGACTATTTTGAACACATTTAATGTTAAAAGGTTATCTCTTGTGCTGGCATAGGCCCCCCTCCACCTAGGGGTCGCAACAAGCTGAGCTTTGCCCATCTCAGCTCGGGTCAATCACGTTAAAGCAAAGCTCAAGCTTGTCTTGGGCTTGTGGAAATAGATTCAGCTCAGCTTGCCAACCAGGAAAAAGGACCAACAGCCTAATAGCCCATTAAACAAAATTCTCTCTTTTTAATATATATATATATATATGTGAAGTTTTGCTCAGGCTTGTTTAGAAAATGAGGTCAGATCCAGGTTCAGCTTGGCTTAGTGAGTTTAAAATGAGGCTCAAGCTCAGTTCAGGACAAGTCAAGTTAGGTCGCACGGCTCATTACCACCCCTACGGCCCTACCTCCACCCTACCCCTTCATATGAATCCAAAGTGTCATTGTTACTATCATAGTGGATTTGGCAACCATACCCCACCTGTATTGGCATGCATCCCCTCTTGTGTAAACTTAAGGATTTAAGCAGTATGTTATATTATATTTTTACCAAAAAAATGATTACATCTTGTTGCCCTATTACAGCTTCTTACGTGTTAAGATACTAGTTATACTCATGCTTTAGCATGAACGATCGTTTGCATTAACTGATCTTTGTTGAAAGATAGAATTGAAACATATCATTGGATCAAATTTCCATTAACACGGAAACAATGCAACAAACAAGGATCGGATTCAAGCATGCGATGTGTGAAACAATGCAAGAAAACAGTAAATAACAAAGAACGATTACAAGAGACAATATTTAACGTGCATTCACATTAAAGCGGATACATGTCATGTCATCCTTGTTAGCTTATTCAAATTCAAGTGGATACACTTTACATTAAAAAAAATCATAAACTGTTTGATTTTATTTAACCATAGAAGATCATCTTTGTGAGTTCTCAGATTTTTTGGGGACAGAGAATATTATATGCTTCACCAAAACTAAAATGAACTTTTAAAGAGATATCAAAACCTTGTTGGGTGTCCGTTAAGCCACTGACCGTGTAAAATGGCCTTCTCTTGATTCACCAGGGTTCTCTTTAACAATCGTGGTTCACGTAAGAAATAACTGTTGATTTTATTTTGATCTCAAGTCCAAAATTAACTCATAAATCTTGGAGAGAATCAATCTCCCTAATAGCCAAGCATGAGCCCAATATATATATTCTTTCCCTCTTTGACGTCCCTTAGGGTTATTTCAACCCTTTTATAAAGTTTTGGCAACCATGCTATAAGGAGCACATGAGGTTGGTTCTTAAGGGATTCCATTATTTGGGTGTGAAAAACTTTCAACTCTTGTTTGAATTGGAGTTGAGATCTCTGTTTAACTTAACTGTCTTAATAGTCCTCTTATTGAAAACTAACTGGATATCTCACTGATTACAAGCTGTCCACTAACTCATTGTAATAAACCCCTGCAGTTTAGGAATTTGCAAATGGGTTATTTCCTATGGTTATTTCTTAAGTCAATTAATAAACCATCAATATTTTATATTAACCAATATGAATGGATAAAACCATCATGGTCACATCCTTGGATAATGCAATACCATATGCATGAACTTCATTGGCCATTTGGACCACCAAAACATTTGGAAAAAAATTTAACAAAATAAAATCTATTTAAATAAATTGATAAAACTATTTTGTTAAATACCATTGTAATGGATTGTCTAAGTTAAAGCACTAAAGAAATTGTCTAAATTTTGTCTCCAATTAAAGGTGGTGGATTCCATTTTAGGCAGCCACATGTCACACATGTAATTCCATCTAACCCAAAACATTAGTATATAACCCTCGATTTGGTTGTATCAAAATCACATAGATCACACATGTAGACCCATGAATCCCCTAGGTCAATTGATAATTTGTCAACTATATGAAAACATCTCTGAAAGCCTGACAATGATCTTATCCATAGAGTATTATAGTTGATCCAATTCAATGCTTATACCTATTGTACTCACATGCCTACCTAGGGTTTCTACCTAATAGTTGAGATAAACTACCTTAAATGTTTTAGTACCAATGCATATGCCAACCATGTTAGAGTATAATGTCTCATCATCACCCATAGCTAAGAACAATTTATGCGAATATGTATCTCCTATCAAAGATCCAGTATCATTAATATGGACTTGCTACAATGATGTCTAACAATCATATCATCATTACATATGACATAAATAACATACTCATAAAATCATACATATGTATATTTAAATGATGCATTGTTTAATAATTACAATATTAATTGGCTTTCGAGGACAAATACATCTCAACTTCAGACAGGCATCATCCCATTCCTCTTCCAATAGCCTCATTTCTTCTGTCCTTTCTTTTTCAATATACCCAACATGTATGGTTGCAGAGGGAAGTGCTTCCACTACAAGCTAAAGACAGGAACCCCCGTGGTGTTTGCTCATAAAGTGCCCTAGGGTAACATGGTGGATGACATAGGAGCATGCAAATTTAGTGTCAGAGTGATGAGGCTTGTGGATTTGAGTTTGAGTTGGCATGTGTTTGTGGGCCTGAAATCCTCTAAGTCACCCCCCTTGTGAGCCACACAAGGGGGGGATCAACTCAGTTTTTGAGATGTCACATCACCTCCAAAAGTGAATTGACTCCCTCCCTTGTGTGGCCATTGAGTGGCTCACAATGGGGTGGTGTAGAGGATATCAGCCCGTGTTTGTGGACTCGCGTTGGCCTTTCATAATGCTTCTAGTCTTAAATATGTTGTGCAATTAGCCTACATTTGTAGTTCATGCTCTCATAACCAGTCCAATCAAGGTTAAAGGTAAGCAATGATGTGGCAACAGTGCAAACGGTACAGACATTACAGTTGCCAATGGGTGGACTTGGGCTAGCATTGTTGGCTAGGGCTGTCAATCGAGCTGGGTTGAGTCGGGTCGATGTCTGCTCAAACTCAACCTGAAATGTTTTACTCTAACCCAAACTCGGCCCGAATAAACTTCGGGCCTAAAAATTTGGCCCAAACTCAGTCCATTCAGGCTGCCCAAATTAAAACTCTTTTCTTAATTTTTTGGTTGATTTTAAACGGATAATTATCCCTAAATACATATTATATGAGGTTTTTTTAACAGTTGACACTTGAACTATTGCATGATAGTAAATTTGTTAAAGATATATGGATTCAAAAAGAATAAAAATATATATAGATAAAGCTAATATAATCATGTAAATAAAATTATTATTTACTAACTAGTTTGGACCGAGATGGGCTAGGCCTCGGGCTGAACTTGAACCTGCCCAAACTTGACAAGTAAAACTTTGGTCCTATAAATTGGGCCCAAACTCAGCCCATCTTGATTATTTTTTGGGCCAGACAAGTTAGTCTTCAGGTGAACCCAGCCCAATTGACAGTCTTATATAGTTGGCTCATGGGCTGGGGATGGGGTTCAATATTTAAGCCCAACAAAGTGGTTTTGGAGAAGCCTGGGTCTGGATCTCTAGATCAATTTGTTCCTCTGGTTGGACCTAGGTCTTAAGTCCTAAGCCAATTTAATTGGAATTGATTAAGCTTTATTAATTTTTAGAAATGTTCGGAATTTCTGCCATCAACAAGTAGAAATTGAGAAGCATGGCCATGCATTTGAAATTTGAGGGTTGTGGAAACCCATCATACTAGATTTGGATATTGTTAGCCTTAATTAATATTAAAGTAGTATATCATTAAGTGGGTTTTGAGCTTGCAACCATTTAACTATGATTCAACACTTAAACCTAAAGAATAAAATATATATATACATATATATATATATATATATATATATCATACTCAACCCAACTCGACATAATTCAACTTCTATAGGATTGAATTCCGATCAAAATTCAACCCATTGACAACTCTTTGTCAAGCATCATGTCATGGGTTGGGTGGCTCTCCATTCAAATTGGATATGATTTGAACCATTAAAAACATGGACAAAAACATGGACACTTCTCTAAGAGAGATGACATGATATAGCCTAAGGATAAGGCCGAGGTATGGATCTAGGCCATGTCTCCTTATCGCGGTGGGTGTGGCATATCCTCTCAATGTGAGAGGTCATTGGTTCAAACTTGAATTAATAGAAGATGGCCGCAATAGACTGTAGTTCCTTCTTCTACTTATGCTGTGCAGACCAGTTGAAGCCAGTTCAGCTTCCCATTTTATCGCTCAGCTCTCTTAGTCTGATTGAGACATTAAAAAAGAAGAGAAAGAAGAAGAAGAAGAAGGAGGGTCTAGTCTTATTGTTCAGTTTTTTAGAATTCATGGAAATGGTAGCCACAAAAATATTAAAAGGATTAACCATAACGATGATAATTATAGAAGTAATGATATTGTATAATAACTAACCGGAGAGCTGGAGATGAGTAGGTAAAGAGGACAAGAAATAGGCAGATATGACAAGGAAAGAAGCTTTTAGTCCGTACCACGGACAGGGCTCCGTACTGTGAATTTTGACTCTAAAAATTTTAATATCGCTTTCAAGCTATCACTGATAAGTGGAGATGGGGACCTGTCGATGATTTTCTACGCCGATGCTAATCTCCACCGACGTCAAGGGGTGGCGGCCACATCAGTGGCACATTTTACCTGACGAGTTATTATTATTATTTTGTAACTAAATAAGTTAGTATTTGATGCGAAGCAAATGTTCTGTGATAAAAATGCTTCCGTAGTGTATATGGTGAATTATAAACAGACATGTCTTGTCTTGGGGGGTAAAAGGGTCCAAAAAAGTGTTCAGTTGAAAAAGTAGGTGGTCAATAAAAGACATCAAATTCAAAAACA
>JAOXJP010178737.1:0-12506 GCA_025762735.1 Platanus orientalis
CAAACTTGTTCTAATCTCTTTTTGTGCCCAAATCTACCAATTTTGTGCATTAAAAACAAGATTTTTGGGAGATTGCACTAGATAAAAAGTCCCTTTTTAGGGTTCTTTACCGGATAACAAAATGTATCATTTTTTTATTTTAATCTTGAAGTTTATTTTTGTAATAAATCAGTAGATAAGCATCTATGGATTAGCGTCTATTGTGTTGGAAAATTTAATCTCAATGTGCACAAGGGCTATGATCTTTGGCTGTAGAGCCTCAAAAAGTTCAATTTCAAACTTTTATGCTCATTTGAGTGATATGTAATGATGCACCAATATTGCAGCAGCTCTCTCCTTTCCCCAAGTCCCCGACTCCTAAACAAAAAGATCACCCCCAACAAATTAAATTCTCCCTTTAATCCTGTGGACAAAACAAAAAAAGAAAGCTGCAAAGCAAAGCAACGACCAAGATTTGAAATTTACACTCAGTGACCGCATTATGCTCTCAGTTTTCCCCTGTTAGTTTGAAAATCCTCTGCTCTGCCCGCAATCTCGCAGTCACAAAATGGGTTGTGCCTCATCCAATATGGTTAATCATGACGTTGACTTACCCATCTGAGCAGATCTGGACTAGATCACCACATCGTCTCTCTCACATCCTCCACCACCACCTCATGCCGACCACCAACCCCACACCTTGTTTCACCCTGGTCTAACTCTTCCCTAATTCTCCAACCCCTCCTTTGGCAAGAAAAGAGGTGCTTTCCTGGACCGCCTCCTCCTTTGGGTTCTTTAAAGCTAAACTTTGATGGCATTTCGAAAGGCAATTCATGTCAGGCTGGTTTTGATTGTGTGATTCGTAGCCACTCTCGCAATGAGATTCAAGCATTTGTGGGCTTTTGGGGGTGTGTGATTCTTCTCGAGCAGAGACTACCACTTAAGGGCTTGCGGGAGCTAAAGCGTATGGATGTCAAGGGAGATTCTTCAGTGGTTATCAGTTGGGGTTTAGGAATGGGAGCTAAAATCTTTGTTGGGCATTTGTCTTTCTCATATTGCTAGGGGCCAGAATGATAGGTTCGCAAACTGGGGGGCTAGGTCTTCCTTTTTGTATTGTGATAGTTACCTTCCAGATAACTGCTTGTAGCTGATTTTCTCTAGTTGTATCATGAGCTTTCTTTCAATAAAGTTCCGTTAATTATCAAAAATAAAAAATAAAAAAATCCTCCCGAACCCAAGTCCCTTTGCTCCCAACCTAAGGTCATCAACTCCTGGGAACTCATGGCTGGTCTCGAGACCAATAGCTTTCACTTTTCTCCTACTCCACACACCAAACCCACCTCTTCTTATCTCTTCCACGTGCCTTTGCCGAGCTCGACTTGTGCACCTTAAAATATAAAGGATGAAAGAAGGCAAAATTTACTTGGTTCAGTATTAGTTGCCTAGGTCCACGGGTATGAACATAATTCCTTTTCTTTACTTTCTTGTTGTTTACATCTCTTAGCTACATAATATAAAAAATAAAGGATGGTATGAAAGGCAGGAGAAACGAATTGGGATAATTACAAAAATAGAAAGAAGATATTTTACAGAACATCGAATCTTCTAAATCTCCTATGATGGTGTCAATACTCCCCCTCAAGCTAGAGCATGAATATCAACAATGCCCAACTTGCTTTCAAGGTAATTGAATTATTCATTTCCGAGTGCCTTTGTGAAAATGACGGCTAATTAATGTTTAGATGCAACATTGGATGTCTGAATCAACCCATCTTGAATCTTCTCACAAATGAGGTGACAGTCCAACTCAATGTGTTTCATCTACTCATGAAAAACAAGATTTGTTGCTATATGAAGTGCTGCTTTGTTTTCATAGTAAAGATACATAGGTTGAGAGTGATGAACGCCAAGGTCCTTTAAAAGATATTGTAGCCAAATTAACTCACAAGTGGTTGATGCCATTGATTTGTATTCAACTTCTGCTAAAGAATGGGAAACTATAGATTTTTTCTGACTCTTCCAACAAACATGATTATTTCTCAAGAAAACGCAATACCCATTAAGTGATCTTCGAATAGTAAGACACGTAGCCCAATCCGAGTCACAATAAACCTTAATTTGGAGAGTGCTAGCACAAGATAAGAGAATTCCTTTACCGAGAGCTAATAAGAAATAACATAGCAATCGTGAATCCGCATCAAGATGTGGTTTCCATGGTTTACGCATAAATTGACTAAGAAGTAGTACTAAATAAATTATATCAAACCGAGTGATGGCTAGGTAAATAAGATGAAAACCAAGCACCTATACTAAGCTAGGTTGTCTAAGAGATCTCCTTCATTAGGTGCAAGTTTGAAATTTTGTTCTATAGGGAACTGGACAGGTTTAGCACCAAGTAAACCCACATCATCCAAAATTTCTAAGGCATATTTTTGTTGAAGTAAAAATATCCCTTTCTTAGAATGTGCAATTTCAATGCCCAAGAAAATATTTTAAGATGCCAAGATCTTTAATATGAAAGCACCTACGAAGGAATGCCTTGAGTGCTTGAATTGTTAAATTGTTGTTTTCAGTGACGAATACGTCATCCATATAAACAAAAACTATTGAAATGGAGAAGCCTAACGTAGAAATAAAAAGGGAATAATCACAAGCCGATTGTTAAAAACCAGCACAACAAAGAGCAAAAGAAAACTTATCGAACCAATTACGAGAAGCTTGTTTCAAACCATAAAGAGACTTATGTATATGACACACCAAATTCTTCCCCTGTCGACGAAATCTAGGAGGAAGATTAATGTAACTTCTTCATGAAGGTCCTCATACAAAAAAGCATTATTGACATCTAATTGATACAATGGCCATTCTTTGATAGCAGCCAAGGCAAGAACACAACGAAGAGTAACTAACTTTGCAACAGATGCAAAAGTCTCATGATAATCAAGGCCCTTAATCTGAGTATATACCTTAGCAACCAAGTAAGCTTTGATTTGATCAATAGAATCATTAGAACGATGCTTAATCTTGTACACCCATTTGCAGTCAATGGGTTTTTTATAAGTGGGTTCTTTACAAGGAGTAAGATGAGTCAAAAACCAAGTCTTGTTCTTCTCAAGGTCACTAAGTTTAGTTGTCATGGCCTCGAGCCACTTAAAATGTTTAACAGCTTAAGAAAACACCTTAGGTTTGACCTCGGCAGATATAAAGTAGTGAAAGCATAGTGAGAAAGAAATTATGAAGCATAAGAGATAAAATATTAAAGGGGATAAGAAAGATTAGGGGAGAGATGGTAAAGAAGATAATTTTAGTTTCAACTAAGTAATGAGGGAACAATAATAATCCTAAAGATGAGTGGGAGGACAATGGTATCAAGAATATTTATGAAGAATAGGTGGGGAGGGTGGTGTGGTACTAGTAGGGACTGAAGTAGGTAGAGTGTCAGTAACAAGCATAGAGAGGACAACATAAGAGTGGGATGGTATAAAATACTTCCTCATGGAAAGTAAGAACACAGCTTGTAAAAATAATGTTGTTGTCAAGATTGTACACTCGATACCCACGTTAACCAAAAGAATATCCAACAAATGTTAGGGAATTAAGCTAAAAGCCTATCAATCAACCAAAAAAAAATGAAAGCAATAATAATCAAGAACAAATCAAACCACAACCACAAGCACACCACAAACACAAGATTTACATTGGAAAACCCCAAGTTGGGAAAAACCATACAGCCGCATAGAAAACTTCACTATTTGGGGAAGGTTACAAGAGTTTTCTATCAATTTCTCATAAACCATAGTTCTTCTCACTTTAATAACCTTACAATTAACCTTAGACAAACTTAGAGACTATATATAAATCAAACAAGTTGATCCACCCATGAAACTAGGGTTTTTCAATGACGCTTCACAAAACTTTCTAAATTACTCAGCCAAAGGTGAGTTTTCTCTAAGGAAAATGCTCACACAACTTATCCTTAATAGTAGTAGAGTAGTGCTAAAGATGAGAGAAAGGGAGAGAGAATATAGTATAGTATGCTAGCTACTCAAGCTCAAAATCTGAGGGCGATGGAGGTTTACATAGTGGAGAAGGCTCTCAAAATAGTATGCCTCTTAGCTCTCTCAAGGAATGCATGGAGTGTTGGAGATTTCTTACCCTAAAAGGAAAAGTTGTCTTTTATAGTAAAGAGGAGCACCCATGGCCTCAGGATTGTAATATTTTACAAAGGAGAGCATTTTAGATCTTTGGATATGAAAAATGGAGTTCCAATTTCAAAAATCTCTCATTGGATTTCATGATAAAACAACATTCCAAAAAGGCCCTCTGAACTGATTGCTTGATCCAAAACTAATTTGGACTCTAAATCAATTTTGGTTGTGCAACAAACTCCAAATCGATTATGAGTTTTGAAACCGATTTTGATTTTGAGAATTTTTTTCAAAACTCATATTGCAATCAGTTTGGGCATATCGGTTTTGGGCTCGGGGATCTCAAACTGAGTCAAAACTCATGTGTGAAACCAATTGCAAAATCCGCAATCGGTTTCGACTCTTAGATTCTAAAATTTTGATTTTAGCACTGCATTGGAGTTTGTTCTCGAGAATCTTATATTGGACATCCATGTGAGACATAAACCATGTCTATGTTCATTTTAAGGCACTCAATATAATATGCATACATGCTTTATACCTTCCATGGTGTGCCACCTTCCCGGTCTCTTCATTAGGTCTTTGCTCCATCTTGGCTTCATGTGTTGAACTTGTGAGATCATAGGACACTTACAAGACTCCTAGCACTACCCAATCAACTATGGGATTAACATACATCAACAATCTCCCCCTTGTCAATTCCATGGCAAAACACAAATACACACACACATATATATAAAAGATATAGCTTCCTCTTAACCCAAATACATGGACTCAAACAATACATAAGTTTCGGCATTTCAGCTCAATAACTTGATGTTCATCACTTGTGCTTTGAGTCAATAAGCCCTGCAAATACAACCACCTTCCTCATGCCAAAAGTCAAAGATAAGAGCAATATAGCTGTGTAATAAAAAGCACGAGACAATATATGATATGTGTAACAAATTACATGTTAAGTTGTTTTGTTTTTCGGTTGATTTATACTCCCCCTAGCTTGGTGCTCTCATTAAGTATAGAGTCTCATAACTCTAATTCTTTCACCCTATGTTTCACTAAGTGTGTTCTATGTGATAAGTGCCTCCCCCTCACTCTCACACTACCACAAGTCTCATGTGGATTTGACTACCTCTCCCCTTTTTTGGCAAGAATTGACAAGCAAGTCTAGAATGCATGTGAGAAGCCAAATAATGGAAAAGAAAGTGTACAATGAAAAGATAGAGCATTTAACCAAAGTTAATGCGCAATGGGCTACAAAAATCAGTCAACTAGGGGGCTCCCCCTAGGTATAAGGCATAAACAAAATAAAGTCTAACATCAAGCCCCTATAGGGCAAAACATCTATAAAAAATATAAAAATGGGTGAGACCAAGGTCACTCAGACTCAAACTCACTACTCTTTATAACAATGACCTAGTTAGCTCTGTCAACAATATCCTCATTGCTGTCCTCCTCCTCATCATCACCATTGTCATCATCATCATCATCTCTCTCTCCATCTTCCTTTTATAATGTATTGGCCACAATAGAGGCATCACCACCAGCAGCACCACCAGTTGCCTCCTCCTCCTCAGAGTGCAAGTCATCTCGCATCTATGGTGCAGGAACATCGAAGGGATCCTCACCCTTTGGTTCCTCATCAGAATTAGAGCCACTCATAGATCCCAATGCAATGGGATGGTCAGGTTGATCGGTGTTATAGCACGTCTCCAGTTGCCTCTGGTTTGGGGCCAAGGTCCTTTGATTCTTCAGGACCTTAGAGACCTTCCTCACGAGCTTATGGAATAAGCCCATAATAGTGGACTTGACTGAAATAGAGCAAGATCATGAGGGTTTATGGGTCAGGGAGGATGAACCCTCTATCTTCTTGATGAGACCCATCTTCTGGAGAATGTCATGCCCAACAACTCTCCCATCCTTGCAACCCTTAGGTGCCACCTTGAAAGGCACCTTGACAGCATGCAAGATCTGGGTGATGAGGGTAGGATATGGAAGGCTCCCTATAGAATGTGTCGCCTCATGTGCCCTGATCATGATATGGTAGATGATGGCTTGAAGGTCAATCTATTAAGAGTTGAGGATGGTATTGATTAGGTACATAGTATCATTAGTGAGGATGCTCCGATTTGTGATGAGGAGGATGTTGTAAGTGAAGATCCGATGAAAAACTTGGGCAATGGGCCTACAGTCCTTGTACGACAACCTCTCCGACTAGTTCACCAACCGGTCACACAACCGCTCGACCATCCCACCCTTTTGCTCTAGGGTGAGTCTATAGATCGGGACGACAATGGGGTTTTGAGGATAAGGGACCCAAAATAGATGCTAGATGATGGTTGGGCTAACCTGCACCGGAACATCACCAACCATGGACCAAAATGAGTTCTCCTTATTGTTGATGTCAAAGAAGTTGGCATAAAAGATATGCACAACCTCCTCCTGTACGGGTCCATACACAGAGATAAATGGCATCCACTTTCTCCCTTCAAGCATCTCTATCAATTGGGCCATTTATAGTGTTTCGGGGTCGATGGTCCTCTCAGTGATGATGGATCTACGGAAAAGATCTACTGGTATTTCTTCATGCTCGTGGCATCTCTACAAGATGAGAAGGAAGCCACATTCATCTTGGAGCGAGGACAGGGAGGTGATCCGACCATTGGACACTTCTCTAGGTTTCTAGAAGGGTTGAAAGAGGATCCACCCTTGTTAGATGCCCTTTTCATGTGAAGAGGCATGATTGCATGGTGAGAAAGCTAGATCTGAGATCAAAAATAAAAAAAGGGAAGAAGGCAGGCTCTAGGGAGTTTAAACGTTTGTTCGTATGGGAGAAAAATGAGAAAAACAAGTTTTTGAACATTTTAAAATCGCATGTAAACATTTGGACCAGATTTCCCTTGAAATTGATTATGAGATCAGCAATCAATTTTGGGTGAAACCGATTTCGAATCCTGAAATCAAATTTGAAAGTGGCTCTTGAGCAGTTTTGCTCAGTTTCTAAAGTGGGATCTCCCCACTTACTACCACAATACTACCTAAATATCCCTTCACCCTTGACCTCTCCCACATACACCATGATCTTGGAAAAATCAAAAAATGATTCACCTAAATGGTGCACAATCCGATAGCACTCCAAAGATACTCAAACCACTTGGACTTAAGAGGTTTGGTTAAAATATCTACTAATTGATCTTCGGTCTTGACATAGTGCAAGGAGATAACCTTTTCTTCCATCAATTGGTGAATGAAATGGTGTCTTATGTCAATGTGCTTTGTTCTAGAGTGTTGGACAGCATTCTTGGAGATGTCAATAATACTCTTATTGTCTACAAATAGACTCATTGTGCATTGTTCCAACTCGTAGTCTCTTAGAATTTGTTTTTATCCACAGGAGTTGGGTGCATTCACTATCGGCTGCAATATACTCAGCCTCAACAGTTGATAGTGAGATGGAGTTTTATTTTCTCCTATGCCAAGAAGCAAGATTGTTGCCTATGTAGAAGTAACCTTCACTCGTGCTCTTACGATCCACCACATCGCTAGCCTAATCAGCATCTGAGTACCCCACAATCTCATATGTGGTGTCAAATGGGTACCATAACCCAAACTTTGTAGTCCCATGGATATATCAGATAATCATCTTAGCTGCCTTAAGATGTGATTCTTTAGAAGTAGCTTAATATCTAACACACGCACCTACACTAAATGTAATGTCTAGTTTACTTGCAATCAAGTAGAGAAAAATCCCAATAATGCTCCTAAAGTAAGTGGAATCAACCTTGGCTCCCTCAAGGTTTATAGTGATCTTGTCATTTGTGCTAATGGGGGGGCTAGTAGGTTTGGATTCTCACAATCCAAACTTGGAGACTAGTTATTTTGCAAACTTAGTTTGGCTCAAAAAGATTCTATCATTTGTTTGTTTCATTTGTAGACCTAGGAAGAACCTTAGTTCTCCTTTCATACTCATTTCAAATTTTGATTTCATTGTTTGGGCAAAACCATGAGACATCTCCTCACTGGTAGACCCAAAAATGATATCATCTACATATATTTAAGTAATGAGTATATGACCAGTTTGCTTCTTAATGAAGAGTGTTTTGTTAACACTTCCTCGATTAAAATGGTGATTAAGAAGGAAATTTGTGAGTCTTCTATACCAAGCTCTTAGAGCTTGTTTGAGACCATACAATGCTTTCTTGAGCCTATATATGTAGTTTGGCAAGTGAGGGTCCACAAACCCCTCAGGTTGCTCAATGTATACTTCCTCTTAGAGAATTCTATTTAAGAATGCAGTCTTGATGTCCATTTGATATAGCTTAAATTTCAAATAACTTACTTTGGACAAGAGGATCATAATGGACTTTAACCTCGCGATAGGGACAAATGTCTCCTCAAAGTCAATGCCTTCAATCTGGGCATACTCCTTTAAAAACTAGCTTGGCCTTGTTTCTTGTCACTGTACCATGTTCATCATATTTATTCTTGAAGATTTATTTAGTACCATTGACATTCTTGTCAATAGGCCTTCACTGAAAAACCACACATCATTCCTTTAGAATTGATTTAGTTCCCCTTGCATGGCTATGATCCAATCCGGATCATTTAGATCCTTTTTAACCTGTTTTTGCTCTATCTTGTAGGTGAAACAAATGTGACTAAGGATGTTTTCTATTTGTCTCCTTGTCTTCACTCTAATGTTTGGATCACCAATGATGTCTCCACATGACAATCCTTTAGTGAGCCTTTTATCCTTGGGTTGAAGTTGAATTTTTTTAACTTCATCCTTGGAATTAGATTGAGACGAGTGTTTTCCTTGATCTTCTTAGGATTTCTTAATTTTCACTTGAGATGAGCTCTCATTCTCGTGATTAGACAACACCACTGGCATGTTTTCTTGCTCATATATAGCTTCAAATTCATCTACCTCTACATTAATTGACTCTTCCACAGAGCGAGTCTTAATGTTGTAAACATGGTAGGCTCTACTATTAGTGGAGTATCCTAAGAGCATGGTCTCATTACTTTTCTCATCAAACTTGCCTAGATGTTCTCTATGTCAAAGAAAATAGCAAGTACTGTCAAATACTTTAAAGTATTTGATAGTTGGCTTTTTGCCACTCCACAATTCATAGGGGTTTTGGATGTCCCCGGTCTAAGGTAGATAAGGTTAGAGACAGAGCACATTGTGCCAATTGTCTCAACCCAAAACCTCTTAGCTATGTTTTTGCTTGAAAACATTATTATAGTCATGTTAAGAAGAGTTTATTTTTTCTTTTAGCTACCCCATTTTGTTAGAGAGTTTTAGGGGTTGAAAATTCATGTTTCACTCTTAACGTTTCACACCAATTTAAGAATGTGTGATTATCAAATTTTCTTCTAGGGTCACTTCGAATTCAATTTATGGTTAGATCCTTTTTAACTTGAATTTTCTTGCAAATGTTTTAGAATTCATTGAAAGCTTTGGATTTCTCCCTTAGGAATACTACCCAAGTGTACCTAGAGAAATCATCAACGACAACCATGAAATACTTCTTCCCTCCTTGACTCTCCATTCTAGTTGGACCGACCAAGTCCATATGAAGAAGTTAAAGGGGTCTAGTGGTCCTAATAGATGTAACTTTCTTGTGAGAGACTCTAGTTTGCTTCCCTATTTGATAAACTTTGTATATTGGGTTGTCAACCTTGCTTAGTGTGGGAAAGCCCTTAACTATTCTTTTCTTGCTAAGTCTTCTAAGATCCCTAAAGTTGAGATGTCCTAATCTTTGATGCCAAAAATTGGTCTCATCCCTTTGGTTCAAAAGACAAGTGTTCCCTTATTGAGAATGTGGGTCAATAACATAACAATTGTCACTTGTCCTTACTCCTTCGGCTAGAATGTTGTATTCCTTGTGATCCTTGATCACACATCCATCTTTGCTGAATTACACTTTATAGCCTTTATCACATATTTAACTAATGCTTATCAAATTGTGCTTAAGGCCTTGCACATAGAGAGCCTCAGTGAGTTGTAGAATGCCAAGGGCTACAATTGTTCCCACCCCAAGGATTTTGGCAGTGTTTCTATCACCAAATGTGACATATCTACCTTGAGCTTCTTCAAGTTTAGTAAATAGCTCTCTCTCACTAGACATATGCACAGAGCACTCACTATTAAGGTACCACCTTAATGAGCTTCCGACTCTTAGTGCGGTGTGGATGATCAAACACTTTGGATCATTTTTCCTTACCCATACTCTCTTGACCTTTGGAGGTTGAAAGACTTGATGTTTAAAACTTTGTTGAGATAAATCCTTTCTTTGAAGGTTTCTATTTTCAACATTTTGAAAATAGTTTCTTTTGGTGATATTCTTCCCATTTGGTATTCTTAAAAATTGCATTCTTTGAGATTTCATATCATTTGTCATTTTCCTACAATCCACTTTATGTGCCATTATAAGCCACAATAGTAGCAATCGAATATGGGTCTTCTTGGTGCATGGGATTATGTTATCTTTCTTGGTTGTTCATTGTGAAAGGATTGATGGGCTCCTCTAGGTTTCCTATATTGACTAGGTTGTACCTTAGTCTTCTTAGAAGTAGAGGCATTCCCTTAAAATCCTTCATAAGTGGAAGCCTTATTTGTTTAAAATGTGTTTCATGCCTTCTTAGCATAGGAATAAGGCTTACTCATCCCTTGAGCTCATTTAGAGGAAGATGCTTGGTTGGCTTTAGGTTTACTCCCAATCACTTGAGCATAAGATCTTGATTGTGGTTGTATGGATCTCTCCTAATCTCTATGTTGTCTCATAGGTGTTTTACCTTTAAGTGAGGTAGATGTCTTATTCTCAACCTTATTTGACCTTTGATAAGGTCTTTGTGGCTCCATATTTTCTTTTCCCTTGTTAGAAGGTCGTGGAGGTGGTTGAGTAGATCCTTTGGCTTTGACAAAGCCATTCTTGGGTATTTGAGATGATGATGAGACAATGGACTCAGTGTAACCTAGTCTGGTCATATCCATATACTCTTTGCCCATTTTGAGCATCTTCTCAAACTTCTCATTTCCTTAGGTAAGCATTGAGATGTTCTTCCTCTTATCTGATTTGCTTGAGGTAATCAAGGGATTTCCTTTTGAGTTGAGCACAAGTCAAGTTGAGAGCTTTATTTCTCTCATTTAGTATTTTAACTTGTTCCTTGAACTTTTAGATAAGTAAGTCATCACTATAGGACTCACCATTTTCTTCTTCTAAGGTTTTGAGCTTTTCCTTAAGCTCAAGTATCTTGTTGGACAATTTTTCATTGTCCTCTAGGAGTCTTCTTTTCATGTTTCCTATTGTATTTTTCTAAGCCTAGAAATAGTCTAGAGTCATTGGCTTTCTTCTCTAGTTCCATTATTTTTAGGCTCATCTCTTCTTTCTCATATAGGAACAAATAATTTTCTTTAGAAAGATCTTTATTCTTTTACTTTTCGAAGAAGACTCTTGTCTAAGAGTGGAGATAGTGTCTCCAAGGGATTTTGACTTTTTAGTCAACTCAATAATTTCTCTTTTTAGTTATTTATTCTTCTTTTCCAACTCTACACTTTACACAAAAAGGTCATCAAATGTATCTTGTACATTATAGATCTCCTTCCTTTCTTCATACTCTCCCTCATTTTCAGTTGAGTCACTTGTCTCCAAAAGTGAACTCATGGGAGTGCCAAATGCCATAAAGGCCTTGATCTCTTGTGAGGGAGCTTCCTCACTACTTTAGAAATCATGTTCTGAAGTCTCAGACTCATCATCCCATGTGGCCACCATGGCCTTGCCCTTTAACTTGTACTTGTTTTTCTTATTGCCACAATCCTCAGCAATGTGTTCCCTACCTTTGCATTCATAGCAAATGGGTGGTTCTTTGGAGAAGTCCTTCTTCTTGTATCGGGGGTAGGACTTCCTCATTTGCTTGTTCTTAGAATAATCCTTGGTATTTCTCCTAAAGAACCTCTGGAACCTTTTGGCAACAAGAACCAACTCATCATCTGAATCTTCATTTGATTCAGATGGCTCTTCTACCTTAAGGGCAATTCCCTTCTTCTTGGTAGGTTCCTTAATGGCTGTTTCAAATATTTGAAGCGAGTCAATCAACTCCTCTAACTTCATGAATTTTATGTTTTTATTTTCTTCGATAGAGATTATGGACATTGACATGCCCACTTCAGCTCACGTTACATGTGGTCGACCCCTCCATGAAAGAGAGTTTCAGGCTTTTGCTTGGAGTCGCCACCAACTCGGGGTTAATCGACTGAGTTGGATGTTGGTCCTTCTTTTGGGGGAAAAGAAGGAAACTGGACTCGAAAGTCTAGGGTTTAACTCCTAGTACTAGTCTGAGTTCCTGAGATTAGGGTAAGTTGTTTAGTTGCACTTG
>JAOXJP010178748.1:0-12506 GCA_025762735.1 Platanus orientalis
TATATATATATATATATATATATATATATATATATGTTTTTCATTGAATTAATTTGGATGGTAAAAATGTAAAAGGGTTTAGTTGTTAGAATAAAACAAATAAATTTAAAATTTTTACCCATAAACATTGCTTTAGTTGAATGGTTAAGGTGCGTGCCTGTTAAGTATATGGGCATAACATTTTTGTATTTATATGTCTCCACTCCATTTCAGCTGCCCAAACTCAACCCGAAACTCAAATAATTGCAATGAGTCAGGCTTATGCAGAGGGGACTGGGCTGAGTTCGGGCTCGGGCTAGGATTCTATACTTTGAGCTAGGCTCGAGTTGACTCTTGTCCAGCCCAACTTAGCCTAATTAATAGCCCTAGTCTCAAATACAAAACCTTTGACGGGGTCTCTGAATGGTTCTCGAATACAAAACCTCCGAGGGGGTCTCTGAATAGTTCTCACATACAAAATCTGTGAGTAGGTCTCTGTCTCAAATACAAAACCTCTAAGGGGGTCTCTAAATGATTCTCACATACAAAACCTCTGAGGTGGTCTCTGAATATAAAACCACTATGGTGTCCATCTCTAGTTATTACTCTCTCTGAAACACATAATCCACAAAAGATCTCTAAATCACTAACTTCTTCAAATATAAAATTTAAGGTCTCTAAATCATTCATAACTCTTATGAATCACTTTACTTCCTTTTCATCTTCCAAATACAAATCACACTAATTTTTATTAACCATATTTTTCATCAAAGCTTACTATTTAATACAAAACAATCACATGCTTTATCATACTCATAACAATTAATCTCATACACTATTATAAACCAAAATTTAACATGTACCATTTATAATCTCATTCTATAGAAGGTTTCAACCAAAACAATACATAACTAAGCATGACATAGTTCACAATTTAACTTTATATGTATATATGCATGATCCTTTCTAACTTAACTTTTTCAAGAAAATAAAATTTTCTGTTTTTCAAAATTGATAGTCTTATTTAGGCTCATATAAAATCATAGTTGGTTCATCTTATAAAAACAAAAGATTGTTTGAATCAATCTAAGCACAAGCTAAGAATAGTGCTTTTTTAAAATCAGGTTTAATCATAAACAGTACTTATACTTTCATGGAATCATATAAGCCTTTTAATCCTTAACTATAACTTTAAGAAATATGAATGTTCTTCTTCTAAACATGATCAAAATAAACTAAACAATTGATAATTCTTTCTTAAATAATAAAACATGATCAGACATAAAGAGAACTTGAAGAAATCTTGCAAAATTTATATCTTACAAACTTATTAGCTAACACATGGAGACTTTTTAAGGATTCATGGTTTAAAACATGAAAAATCAATTTTTTAAAACTTTGGCAAAACTCTAAAACCCTAAACAAAGAACAAAAACATATATTCTTTATGTAATTATTTGCATCATTCACAAAACTTCTAAACTTCTTATATTTTTTAAGAAAATAAGGCTTAGAACATGGTCTTTTAAAATATTTCAAACAAAGCTTTAAGATCCTAAACAAAAAATGTAAATTTTATATGATTACTTGTCTCTTATTGTTGAATATTGGATTCCAAAGCTTGTTGTGTTCTTTACCTTTTCATCTTCTAAAACCTAGCTTTTCTCTTCTTTTTCTCTTTAAAATCCCTACTTTTGCAAAATTTCTTCAAAATATTCTCTTTTTATGAGTTGCTATATTTTTATAAGTCTAAATAGCAACCCTAATTTCCAATTTCATGTTTAGGTAAATCTCTAATGAAAAAGTCCTTAAAAACTTACAAAAATCGCAGTTGTACGAAATTTTCCAATTCTCTGACATCATCCTACCAAAAATTTTCAGCATAGACACTGGGTAGAAAAATAACCATAACTTTCTCTACAAAATTCAAATTTACTCACCGTTTATTTTGTTGGAAACTAGACTTCAAGAACTTTCCAAATCCATAATTCGTCCTACATTTTTATTGGTGCATTTTCAAAATTACCTCAAAATTTACTAATTCAGATCATACTAAATGACATAGACACCTATTAGGAAAATTATCATAACTTCTTCTAGGAAACTTCAATTCACTTACTGTTTGTCGCATTGGAAAGCAAACTCATAGATCTTTCCAAGCATATATTACTTGCAGGGTTATTCCTGTGGAATTGATATGGATTTATTTATGAAGTTGTCCCAACTGTTTGGGGCAGCTTTAGAACTTGTCATGTCCTCACCCTTTTTTTCTTGCTTAGTAAATTGTCTTTAACATTGTTGTTTGATGTCTGTTTTACTCGTCATTGTTGCATAAGACTCTAGACTTCTGTGTCTATCCAAAGGTATAAGTTTCACTTAGATTCTTTCTACATTTTTGTTGGTGCCTTTCTAAAATTATGCCAATGATCATATCAACATATGTGCGTTTAAGTGGTCGTATGTATGTATAAAATTATGTGACATGTGTTATCATTCTAAGTGTGACACATGTATAGTAATATGTGCGTCATGGTGTGAGGTGTTACACTTCTAGATGATGATGTTCCTACATCCTAACAGTGTTCTTATCCCCAAAGCAATGTCAAACTTTAATCTCCCACAAATCCCTTCCAAATGTTCCCAAAACAAGGAAATTGGAGACAATCATTTATGATGTAATGACCTCAGGCACCAAAGGGTCCCCAACTGTGGTCCACCACTTCATGCAGCTGTTGGGGAGAAGATGTGCTACGTCCTTGAATGTGCCTTGGAATTGGTACGACCCTTACTGAACAACCAAAGTCCGCCCAACATCAGGGGCGGACACATCAGCACCAAAAAAGTGATTTACACCTTTTTGGGGTGCTTTTCACTTTTCAGAATTGATGTGTCCGCCTTTGATGCTGGGCTGACCTTGGTAGTTCAGTAAAGAGTCGTACCAAATCTTGAGGGGCCCGAATGTGGTCTCTTATTAAAGGATGGCCAACCAAAGGTTTCAGTAAGCTGAGTAGGATTTTATGGAACCTAGCTCCATTGCAATCTACAAGACCCTTAGGAAAGAAAAAAAAACAGTATAACTTCAAGGACACTTATCACCATGAAAACGATCTATTCAGATGATTCTCAACCTTGTTTTTATGGTCCTTGAAAGGATTTCAAAACATGGTTCAAAAAACCTGGATTGGTGGCGCGGATCCTTCAGTCCCAAAACCCATCCAGCCTTGGACCTGGATCGTTTGGTCCAAAACCCCCTTTTAAAAATATGAAAAAAAAAAATTTAATCTAAAAAAAAGGGTCGAGTGGTTTCAATAAAATATCAGGTGAAAAAACATAATTATAGGCATGTTAAGTGCATCATACATGTATTAACACTATTATGACTTACGAGTCTTTTGTAAGTTCATGAATGTAGTTTGTTTAGATCACTTCCCCTACGCGGGAGTGAAGGGGCTTCCCCACCCTCCTATCAATGCCAAAGGGTTCCAAGATTCATCAATCAGGTACATATATAGCTAACGTGTGGAATTTGCCTACTAGAAAACGGATTGCTCAAACCTTTAATAAAACTTTCCAGTTTGTTGTAGCAGAAGTTGGTGTGTTTAATCAGTTTATAAGCAATGTTGCAAGAAAACAAAACTTGTACCCGATTAATTACAATGATCAACATAAGGCGCCAATTCAATATAAACAAGATTTCTAGAATATCATTGAGCTATTAAATTTCTTGTTACAAATATTTTTAGTTAAATTAGATTAGTACAAACAATTATGTTTCTAATTAGTTTTACATTATTTTCTAGACAAGTTTCATTACTTTCATAATATGAGAAACTTTTAATAATAGTCAAAATTGTCATTCCTCAAGATGAGAGTTCAAGAAACAAAATCAACACTCTAAAGTCATTAGGGGACAAGTGAAGGAATTAGAAATGTTGTTTACGATAAAGGTACTTTGACGAGACAAAGACAACAACACAAATAGTGGCTACAATGCTTAAAAGAGTTAATCGTGAGCATTGTGTTGATCTTGTTGTTTTTTGGTATTTAGATGATGAAAAAGACATGAATAAATATATTGTACATAATAGTATAATATGCATCCCCATAGAATCAATAATAACTGAAACTTTATTTAAACAATATGTTTTGATTTTATGAATGTAGGAACTTAGTAGGCAGAATAAAGAAAATCGAGGAAAGCTAAAAAAGATGCAAATACAACAGGGTCAAAAAGTTGCGCACAACATGCTTATGATATGGTACTTTAAACTTAATTTCATGTTTGATATTTTAATTTTTTTTAATAAATTAATTTGTATTTGTTTGATGCATGGAATGGTTGTAAATGTGGGAAAAAAAACAATGGGGTCGCACCAGACTGAGGAAAGTTATATGTAGTGCTTCTTAAGAGAAATGATAGGACACCTGTTAATAAAGAAGCGGATGAGAAAATTGTACGTGTTATCATATTTTACATATTCAATCTCAAATTTAATAACTCAATGTTTAGAAGAAAAAAAAAAGAGGATTTACTGACAGGTAAAGAACAACATGATCGTGTTCATGGTTTAAGATTTGGGTCATGCCATTCATTGCCCATACTTGGGAATAAATGTCATTGGTAGACCAAGCTATGCTTCCACTTGAATTTATTTCCAAACTACTTGGTTGTTGACTCACTAAATTCTCTATTTTTTTTTTCTTAAACTCATAATTAAACATAAAAATAAAAACATATTAAATATATGGATTCAGTTAATAAATTTGAGATTAAATATATAAAATATAATAACCCATACAATTTTCTCAATTGTTTCTTTATTAATAGGGAAACACTACATATAACTTTTTATGGTCTGGCGTGACCCCATCTCTTTTTCCATACATTATAACCACATCCATGCTTCAAATAAATACAAACGAATTTATTAAAAATAAACATATCATAAGCATGTTATGCATAACTTTTTTACCCTTCCATATGTGCATCTTTTGGCTTTCTATGATATTTTTTATTCTTCCTACTAAGTTTCTACATTCATAAAATCAAAATATAATGTCCAAATAAAGTTTTAGTTCTTGTTAATTATATAGGGATATAGACATATTATACTATTGTATATAAGAAAGTTATTCATGTTTTATCGTCATTAGATTACCAAAAAGCAACAAGTTTAGCATAATGCTAAGGATTAACTCTTTTAAGCGCCGTAGCCAATATTTGTGCTGATGTCTTTGTCTCATCAAAGTACTTTTGTTTTAAACTATATTTTGTATTCCTCCACTTATCACCTATTGACTTTAGAGTGTTACACTTGGTTTTGTCTCCGACATTATCATCTTGAGGAATAACAAACTTTGACATTCACTAAAAGCTTTTTCATATTATGAAAATAATGAAACTTGTTAAGAAAATAATACAAACCTAACAAAAAATATATTTGTTTATACTGATCTAGTTTAACTAAAAAAATAAAATATTTGTAACTAGAAATTTAAAACCTCAATGATATTCCAACAATCATGCTTATGCTAAATAGGCACCTTATGTTAATCACGATAATTAATTAGGCACAAGTTTTGTTTGTAACAGTGCCTATAAACCGATTAAACACACTAGCTTGTGCTGCAACAAGCTGGAAAGCTTTATTAAAGGTTAGAACAATCCGTTTTCCAACAGAAAAATTTCACTTGTTAGCCATAAGTGTAACCTTACATGTACCTAATTCATATGTGTAGGGTATGTGTAAGGCAACGCCCTCATTAGAAAAAATGTGTTTTTTACATGGAAAATATGTAATTCAATGTCGAAATATAGACCATTTGTTATAAGGTTAGATACAAGTATCCAATAGTTTTATTTTTGAAGTTTAGCTCTGATATTAGTATCTTTTAGGAAAGCTTGGAGAGGATTAGGGAAGGGTTTTTGGACTCTTGAAGAAACAAGAACTCAATAATAAAAGGGAGAACAAAACTCCAATTTCATTTTTTTAAGTGGATTAGTTGATCCCTAATAGGGATTGTCCGATCCAGGACGATCCAAAATGATCTATATCTGGATCAAACGATCCCTATGTGACTCGCAATCCGGGGGTCTAGATTGGACTGGTCTCATCTGATCCCAAGTCGGATCAAGCAATCCAATCCGGGATCGGACGAGTTTCGAAACCATGGTTCAAAAGCATATTATTTCAAACTTTTAAAGCATAAGTTATGATGATTCATAAACTATATAGAGCTAAACTTGTATACTTTTACACGGCCCATACCTTATTCTCCATGTAATATTGTACAACGGGCTAGGCTTGTTTCTCTATTTGATGTTATATACTATCACCTTAGTTTTCAAAACAAATTATATGGCATAGTTTAAGTTAAGGTTCAATGTAGAAGATTGTTATGGTGTTTGGTTAGCAAATTAATAAGGTGAAAAGGGGGTAGCAATGTGTGCTGGGTTCTAGGGTTTCGGATTTAATGGATTAAGGACAAGGAATAGGGTTTGGGCTAAAGACTAGACCTATGGGTTTTTAAATTTTGGGTTAGAAAGAAAAGTATAGTTCATAAGATAAAAATAGTCATCAAGACACTGATCATTGAATTAAACAAGAAGAAAAAGAACCAAGAGAATCCGACAAAATTGACCGCAATTATTCCTAAATTCTCTCCTCTTAAACAGTAGCCTCAAGCTAACCCTTCTCTAAAATAATCCGATCCCCATGGCCATATCCTCCCTCCTTTTTCAGTTCCTCACCAACTCTCCGCCCTACAAAACTTACCAACCCAATGACAATGGCTTTTCCACTTAGAAGATGCACAAACAGGAGATGCGTCACAAAGTTCAAATGCTCATATTAGATGCCATCCAGCACATAAGGGAAGGATACTGTGGGATGGCTGAAATGGGGTATTCTCTCTATCGGACTATGATGAAGTGCAACCCAAAGAACCCCAAATGTTTCAGTTGGGACAGGTTTGTTTTGAGAGCCAACCATGGTGTTTGCTTCAGTTTGTGTATTTTCATCTCACTGGATTTTGATAAATTCAGGTATGCCACTCACTTCATCATGAATTCTTCTTTGATTTGGTGTAATTTGAGATTGATGGATGCGAAGCCAATGTGTGTGCCCTTATGTTTTGGTCTTGCTTGGCACAGACGACTGGGACCCATTCAATGGTATATCCTAATCTTGACCATGGTAAATCCATATGTTCACTGTTGGACCCAGGACTCTTGCGATTGCATGTTAGAGCATACTGGCCCATTAAGAAACCTTAATGCAAGCTTAGTGCCTTTTCGAATTTCTAAAAGGGAAGGGAGAGAATCTAAGAAGATTGTTTGTCACTTTTTAATTATCATATTTTGTTATTAAATTTATGCATTTATTGTTTATGACTTTTAAATTCTCATAATCTCTTATTAAATTCATGGATTTTCTGCATGCAATAGTAGTAACTCTGCAAATGCTCATTGATGCATCATAAGAGTATTTTTATTCAAATCAAAGACTTGCAACCCTTATGCAAGTTAGGGAGTTGGACCCGTGGCCACCTTGAGAATGTAGATTTGGAATTCCAAAAAGACTCCCAAGTTGCTTTTTCCCTTCTCTTTTAGTCGTAGTTCAAAGCGTGCACAACTCTTACCGAAGAGAATCTGGCACACAAAGGATTATATGATATTACAACTGCCACCACTAGTATTCAGAGTTGTAACTCAGGCTAGGTTGGGTTCAACCTTAGCCCAACCTAAGAAAATAAACCCTTAAACCTAATCCAACCCACCCCAATGTCAAGTTTGGGGACATTAACCCTACTTCAACCAATATTATTGAGCAACCTTGAGACAATATGTTGGGTTATCCTAAGTTGGTTGAGGTGAATAACCTGCAAAAACACATGACAGTAGCTACAAGAAAAGAATTCAAGATCTCCTTTAATTAATGCAATGCTTTTGTAACTAAGCCCCTTTAATTTTATTTTATTTTTGAGAGGTAAAAAGCACTTTATCCAAAAAGGAACATAGACACAAGAAACAAAACATGACTGGGATCACTGGGAAAGTGCTACCCAATGAGAAACAAAGAAGAGACAAAAAACCCAAAGAAGAGGAAACAAAGATAAAACAAATTATATATAAACACACCACATGGAATACCACTCTATCTCATCAAACTTTGCCTGCACAGAAACCCAATCCAACAGAATATTATAAACAAACAGCAGCTGTTCCACCTGACTCCTAAACTTATCCACAAAGTTTCGATAATTCCTTTCTTTCCATAGCCCCCAACAAACGACACCCGGCAAGACATGTCAAATACAAGAGGGGAAACTCTAAAGGTCTATAATTCACCAACCTTTAATCAAATCATTGAAATACTTTGGAAAAGTCTAGGGGATTTGAAGATGAGAGAGGAAAAAAATTCCAAACCATGATAGCCTTAGGACAATAAATAAAAAGATGGTTAACCGATTCTTCTTCCCTCATACACATGACACATCTATTTGCCAAGTTCCAACCTCTTCTCTGAAGGTGATTGAGAGTAAGAATTTTATCCAAGCAGTGTTCCAAATAAAAAACGAGAATTTAGAAAGGATGTCAAAGTTTCAAATGCCTTTGTGAGGAAAACAAAAATTAAAAACATTCATCAACGCAATGTACATAGACTTGGTGGAAAAGAGACCGTTTTTATTAAGAGTGCAAACCCAACTATCATCTCTAATTGGATTCAGGGTCTGATTCACTAAAATATTCATTAAATTCATCATTTCACTTCAATTCCCAATAATTCAGATTCCTGCACAACCTTGGTAACCACACGCTGCCACCACCCTCGTAATAATCCACCACCGATGTCAAAAGGTTAGAAGACACATGGAAATATTGCTAAAACCCTCCTTGAGATTGACCTCACCCAACCAAAGATCCTTCCAAAATCTAATTTTGAACCCCAAGCCAAGACTGAAGCAGATAAACGTCCAAAAATCCACCTTGCCCTTCATAATGGATTTCCAAATCCTATAGCCATGCCTTCATCTAGTCTCTTTAGACTCCCACTTTGAGATCACCCATCTAGCCACTACCACCCTATACCATAACTTGTCCCTCTTCATACCAAATCTTCAAAGCTATTTAGATAACAAAGCCTTATTGTGACATCTCAAGTTCCTAATACCTAACCCCCTGTTACCAATTGGCTTACAAATCGAACCCTACTTAGCAAGATGATACCGATGGTGGTTCGGCTCATTGTTCCATAGAAAGTTTCTAAACTTTGCCTTAATGTTATTTGCCCCAAAACCGTAAAAAGGAAAAGGAAGTAATTAGGAATGGCCACTAAAGTAGATTTTGACAAGAGGGGGGCCATCTAAGAATCCAATCTAGAAGAAATTATATCCATCACTAGAATCCAAATGGCCTTTGACTTATAACTAGCACCCAATGGCATTGCTAGATAGGAGGAAGGCAGAGAACCAAATTTACACCCCAAGATCCAAGCTAAATTCTTGATATCACATTCCTCTCCAATAAGAAATATTTCACTCTTAATTAAATTGATATTTAAACCCGAGACTACCTTGAAGCAAACTAGAATACATCTAAGATAATCCAACCGTCCCACATTAGCATCACAGAAGATCATGGTATCATCAGCAAATTGGAGATGGGAAATCAACACCCCACCATGCCCCACCTCAAAACCCCTAAGGAAACCCAATTTTTCTTTACTAATCATTTGGCTAAGAACTTCAAAAACCATGATGAAAAGGAGAGGAGATAAGGGGTCTCCCTACCTAAGCTCCCTAGAAGTCCTGAAAAAACCAGTAAAGCTCCCATTCACGAGAATTGAGAAGGAACTAGAACAAACACAGAAGTAAATCCAACTCTTCCATTTAGCTCCAAAACCCAATCTCTCCAAAATACAGTCTAAGAAATTCCAGTTAACATGATCATAAGCCTTCTCCAAATCTAGTTTACAAATCACCACATTTCTCCTATAGATCATCATATCCTCTATACATTCATTCACAATAAACACCCCATCAAGAATTTGTCTTTCTTCAATGAAGGCCCCTTAAAGCTGTGAAATAATTTCATGCATCACTCTTTTCAATCTAAGGTCAAAGTCTTAGAAATAATCTTATAGACACTGCTTAACAAACTAATGGGGCGATAGTCTTTCAACTCCCGAGCAGTACAATTTTTTGGGATTAAAGTAAAGAATGTATTATTCAAGTGATCATAAAATACTTTCAAATAATAAAACTCAATGAAGACATTCATCAAGTCACCCTTAACAATGTCAACACTTCTTGGAAAAAAAAGAAAGAAATAGAAAACCCATCAAGACTAGGAGTTTTATCACCCTTCATTGCAAATACCAAATTATGCACCTCATCTTCCAAAAAAGGCCTCTCAAGGAAAAGACTTATCCCTGGAAATTCAATCAAAGTCCGTCCCATTTTAAAGCAACCTAATAGGTTGATCCTCCTTAAAAAGGTTTAAACAATAATTTTTAGCTTCCCTCCTAATGTCCCATTGATTTTGGATCCACACATCATTGACCCACAGGCCACAGATCCCATTCGAGCACTTAAATTGTGACGCAACTTTATGGAAAAACTTAGTGTTCTGATCCCCCTCCTTCAGCCATATAACCCTAGAACGTTGCTTCTAGAAAGTCTCCTCCTTAGCAGCAATAAATTGAAACTCCCTATGCATTAGATCCCACTCCAATCTTTCAACACTTGACAAATATCTCTCCACCTCCTAGCAATCAATAGCATTGAATCTCTCAAGGCATCTCATTTTATCTTTTCTTAAAGTCTCACCCGAATCTTATGCTTAAGAGGAACTTTAGGGGATTTAAGCTTCAGAGCAAAAATCCGACTAGCACAATCAAAGAACCTATCCTGATTCCAAGCCTACTCAGCTAAATCCAAGAAATCCGGAGCCATAAATCACATCTCTTCAAACTTAAAAGGAGCCAAGTCCCCACGGCCCAACCAAGATTCAAGAACAATAGGGGAATGATTAGAAATCGTCCTAGGAAGGGTCCTCTAAAATTTTCCTAGATAGAACTCATCCCAATCATTACACAACAAAAATCAATCTAATCTACTAAGAGAGGGCCTTTCGTGAAAATTAGACCAAGTAAACTTGACCCCTTTTAGAGGACAATCAATCAAATTCCACCTCTCAATTAAGTCCCCAAATTTAACCATGTGGTTGCCATGACTAACATCACCTTCTCTTTCCTAGGAAAATCTAATCAAATTAAAGTCACCACCAATATACCATAGCAGGTCCCATCTAGCTTTGACAGCATCCATACATGGAGACCTTGGTTCTCTTTGATTCTACAATGCATACCTAGTAATTTTAGTAGGTATGCATTGTAGGATACCTCTCAATAAATTCCCAAAATTTAACCACATAGCTGTTTTTACCTGGGAAAATCTAATCAAATTAAAGTTACCACCAATACACTACAGTAGGTCCCATCTAGCTTTGACATCATCCATACATGGAAACCTTGGTTCTACCTGATCCTACAATGCATACCTACTAATTTTAATGATTTAGATAAGCAAGATGTACACTTTGAAGACGTATATGGTACCATTAGTGTAATGTCAAGTTTCCCATCTAAAAAATGTTATTGTAAACCAAAGGCCACTTTGTCTCTTAGGCTCCACAATCATGGTAAGCAACCCTACTTTTAAAAGCCTAAATATGGTAGAGGACCATTTGGCTTATGGTTATTTGATATTGACTTTGTAGATATTGAAATTTGGAGGTTTTTGAGGGTGTCTATTTCTGATTCAACTATATAATGCTTTTTTTCAGTCTTTGAAATTGTTCTTTGTTCTTTGATGTTGATATTGAGTTCCCCCTTCTACTTCCCCTGGTTGTTTTTGTTTTTGAGCTTATTGTTTACTTTTTTGTTTGGCATTTCACATGGATCAGCACCAGATGGTGGAGAAGCCTAAGTCAGAGCTGCCTATAAACAAAAAACAAAATATGGGTAATCAATCAAGGAATATTAGAAACTAAATTACTTATGCAACATGTATTTTTTTAAGGTAATAGTTGATGGGTTATCTGTTCTACTAACCACAGTGGAACTCCTACCTTTTATTATTCGTATTACCTTTATCTCTTATGTAGGATCCATCAAATCTCAACTTTTGCCTTCTATTTTTCTATGGCAATTCAACATCTACACCATCCCATTAATGAGCTTCTCAAATGCTGATGAATGTCAACATCTTGACACATGTCATTCCTTAGTGAGCTGGAAAAGTCATAGATACCCATGTCATCACTGATTCCCTAGAGGCCTTAATTAACATTTGTGCTTAAATAACTTGATTATTTATTATTTTCATTTAAATAAATAACTTATTATTTATTTATCAATTAACAATATTTTTAATTAGTTATTAAAATACAACAACAACAACAAACAGCCTTATCCCAACTATTTGGGGTCGGCTACACGAATCTTGTTCCGCCATTCCGCTCT
>JAOXJP010178759.1:0-12506 GCA_025762735.1 Platanus orientalis
CTTTAATCTCTTCATCCTTTACTAGGACTCTTTGATCCTCACTTTTAATACATCTAACATGGTCTAGGTCTCTACATACCAAAAATTGATGCAAGATATTCCAAGGCCCTCAAATAAATTGTCAAATTAGAAGTATGGAAGCAAATAGTTCAAGAATAGAAATTTTAGGACACAAGTAGCCACGAAATTAAGAAACTTGGTAAATAGAATCAAAGAAAAGAAATTATAATGAATTAGGAAATAAAAGAAGTAGAAAGAGCCAAAAGGGTATTTTTGTAATTTTATATAGAAAAATATGAAAATTACCATTATACCCTTTTGACACGTCAAAAAATTCCGAAAATTTTAGGGTAGTTTCTGACGTGTTTGAGGGTTCTATAGTTAAAATTTCATGATATTTGGATAAAATTTGATAACTCATCATGAAATTTCATAAATTTGCGAAGATTTTTTATTGGAGTTTTATGAAATTATAAAAGAATCTTTGAATTTTAAGGGAGAAGAAAGAGAGTAGGATAGTCAGAAAGAGTGAAAGATAAGAAGAGACTAAGAGAGAGAAAAAGAGATAAGAGATATACCTCGTAGGAGAGGGAGAGTTTGTAGGTGCACCTATGGAGAAGGAGAACTAGCCCACAACCAACTTAGGAGAAGAGAGGGGAGCCATGAATGACGTCAATCTTTGGAGAAGTAGAACTGGCCCACAACCAACCTTGGGAAACCACACAAATTTTGTTTTATTCTTCACTGATTTTGTTGAATGGGTTTGGTGCATTTTAATAGGCTTACAAACTTTAGAAATTGAAAAGTACACAAATTAGAAAGTTTCTAAAATCCTAAAATTGCTACCTAAGACTTACTAAAATCAAATCTTGCTAAAAAAAACACTTTCTAAAATTCTAAACTTACTAAAACACTCCTAACTTGTGTCACAAGTCTTACTGTACTTAAGACTTTCTAAAACTTGAACTTTCTAACAAAAACTAACTTGCTAAAATTTTAAAACTTCTAAAAAACACAATTCCCGCAACTTTTGATAATCCTTCAGTAATTTGGTTATAACTTTCCAAAATCACCTTAGATTTGCGGAATATTGATCTCCTTAGAAAGGTAACTGAATAACCTATCTATTGACACCAAAATAAGTCAAAATGTCAAGTTTTGACCTTAAAAAAATTGGGTTAAAAGTGAGTGACGAGATTACAACTCAACGCCCCCCCCCCAAAAAAAAAAAAAAAAAAAAACTAACCATGACATTATTAGCCTTATTATATGTACAATTTCCCCCAAAAATATATTTTAATTGACCTCACATAATATACATATTTAAATCTGGCTCTGTTGCGGGGCAACACGCACATAAGTCTTGCATTGTTGCTCACATCATTCTCCCGGGGTGAGGAGAAATTCAATCTTGAATTTTGATGCAGTCACTCTCCAATGGCATGATCTGGGCTCTTTAAGAGTGGATGATGATGTGGTGGAGGTCCTAGAATAGAGGATGTGTATGCACCTTCATTCTGGGATGGCTGCTTGGACCTGAATCTTGATCTAGTCCACATCTGGGATTTTGTTCGAACTGGAATCTTCTTAGGTTTGGGTGAAGTCCGGCATTTTGTAATGATCTACAACATGTTTAGATGAATAGGAGGTCCAAGTTTGAAAGGTTTGCGAGAATTCTTCTGCCTTGATCTCTTCTGTTTCTTGGTATTTAACTTCTCTTTAGCTTTAGGCTAGATTTCAAATTCATGCTTTTGAACTGGAACTGTAGTAAGATTCTTAAATCTTATTTTTTCGGTTTGCTTTGAATATTTCCCATATAGCCTCAAGCATCTCTTAAGCTACTACACAAACTCTTTCATGTATTTCAATTTCTTTCCGTTTTTGTTCTTTTATCTCTAGAAGTTTGACTTAAGGACAATTTTGATATCTTTTGAGTCTCATAATCCAAGCTATAAGAATGTGGGGATCTTTGACCTTTAATATATACTTAATTCTATCAAGATCCATTCTAATTTGATTTTTTGATTTTTTTTTCAATTTCTTAATATACAACTCCTAAGATGTTGTTTCGTAACACCCCATGAAGTTAGTTTAGAAAGGGTGCGGATCAGTTCAGAAAGCGTCCCTGCCAATTTAGAAAGGGTCAGGGACCTTAACTAGATGAAACCAGTTGATGTAACTTGGCTCTAATACCAAAATTGATGCAATATATAAGCTTTGATATAAAAATGGATGCAACACAATAGAGAAGAGACCAAAAATTGATGTAGGATATTCCAAGGCCCTCAAATAAATTGTCAAATTAACAGTACGGAAGCAAATAGTTCAAGAATTGAAATTTTAGAATGTAAGTAGCCACAAAATTAAGAAATTTAATAAATAGAATAAAAGAAAAGAAGTTGGAATGAATTAGGAGAGAAAAAGAAAAAGAGCAAAAAATGGTATTTTTGTAATTTTGGACAAAATCCAAAAATTACTAAAATGCCCTTTTGATGCATCATAAAATTTCAGAAAATTTAGGGTCGTTTCTGACATGTTTAAGGGTTCTACAATTAAAATTTCATGATATTTGGATAAGATTTGATAATCCAAATCATGAAATTTTAGGCTTGCAAAGATTCTTTAATGAAGGAAATTAGAAAGGAATCTTTGAATTTTAAGGGAGAAGAAGGAGAGTAGGATAAACAGAAAAATGAAAAGTTAAGAAGAGACTAAAAGAGAAAAAGAAAGATAAGAGATATACCTTGTAAGAGAGAGGGAACTTGTGGCTGCACCTATGAAAGAAGAGGAGAGAGGGGAGCCATGAGTGGTGTCAACCCTTGGAGAAGGAGACCTGGCCCACGACTAACCTTGGAAAATCACCCAAATTTACACAAAATTTCTTTAATTCTTTGCTCATGTTATTGAATGAGCTTGTTGCCTTTAAATAGACTTACAATCTTTTTTTTGTGTGTGGTAATTATAGACTTACAATCTTTAGAAATTGGGAAGTACACAAATTAGAAAGTTGCTAAAATCCTAAACTTGCAACCTAAGACTTTTCCCACCATTGCCCTTGCTGTTTTTGTTCACAGAACCTCAATCCTATTCCTATTCATACTCCCGAGACTGTTTCATAACCCATTTGCAAAGCCTGAATCAGTCCTCTTTGGTCTTATTTTCTGATCTGGTTTAATCTTTCAAAATTTTAGAGAGTGGATATTAGTTACTGCCCAGAAATCCTCTTCTTTTACTGGATTCCTATATCCTGTTACATCAGCCACTAATTTCCTGTATTTCAAATCCAGAAACAGTCCTGCAGACCAAGTGGTGTCTGATCCCATAAACCCCATTGAATAGCATTTGCGAGTGAGCCTTAAGCAACCAAATCCATCTCTGTTTGTCTGCTTTATTCCTATCCTAAACACCCCTATTTATATATTGCTTATTTCCAGAACAGCACAGGCTGACCTGAGTTTACCCACTACCTGTTTAATGATAGTTCTGAACCAGATTAGCTCCATTCATAGCCTGCTGAATTCAATCGGAGTTTGCTGATTCAACCCAGTAACCTATGCCTTTGTCCTGTCCTACTCCCTCCCCATAAACACCACAGTCCAGTCACTGTTTTGACCCCATGAAACACTATTGTTACCTACTGGTTTACCCAAACAGACCTTGATCTGGACTTGTTAGGAGTATGCTGCATTAAACCAAGTTGACACAGCCCCATCCATGTTGAATGAAGCAAGACGATCCTTTTCATTCTCAACCATTCATTGGTATAAAAAAAATTGCTTAGATTTATCAATAAATTCTAATGGGTCATATCCATCAAAGCATGGGAAATCAATCTGAACAAAATTCTGTGTTGCGCATAAGAGGACACCATTGCTTTGGGTGTTGGGATTCTCGACTCTAGATTCTTCAATCCTCATGTCCTCATAGGTGGCAGGGAAAAGCCGCAAAGTTAGGCACTCCAAGGTTTGTTGGATCAGATCAAGCCTGGTGTTCATCTAATTCTAAGCTCCAAGTTTTCCAACAATTTCTCCAATGGAACTTCCTCTAATAGTGGTTTCTTCATCTTCCTTGGCATGCCCTAGGAAAGGTGCTCTAATACCAAATGATGGGACCCAAGTTCTATCAAGCCCATGTAAAAGAGGGGAAGGGTGTCCTCGTGTGTGCGACACAGAATTTTGTTAAAGCTTCAATGATTTCATTATTCTGCCAAGGGATTACATATAGAGAATCCAACCCCGCCTTGCCTAATTGGTAGGATAGTACTAACTAAATTTCTAGAAGATTTCTATGTTTTGGGTGAAGCCTAGTTATTGATAACAATTCAAAATAAGAAACACAACAATTCTATAAAAAGAATGAGGGAAAATCTGTGCATAACATTTTTGAGAGGAATAGCTTAAAAGAACAAATGTACAAAAAAAAAGTGAAGAGAGAGAGAATGAGTTTTAGAGCATCAATCAATTACTATATTTACACTCCCAATATTCAGTGTTCTTTAAATTGGTGCCTGCCTCCGGCCAGGGCATGGAAATTAAATTTTGATGGAGCTTCAAAAGGGAATCTTGGTCCGGCGGGTTTTGGTTGCGTCATTCGAGACCACAATGGTGTTATAAGCAAAATTCTCAGCAGTCCATTAGAGCCATGCAACTTCACAAAAGCTGAAACAGTGGCAATGTTATCGGGTTTGAGGGAATTAAAAAAAAAAGGGTTTGTATGAGTGCATCATTGAGGGGGACTCGGTGGTGGTTATTGGATGGGGTCAAGGCAAGGAATGCAAATCATGGCGTATGTGAAATTTGATATATGAGATTCAAGAGATTGTGATGGAGTTATGCTGCTCTTTCTCTCATATACCAAGGGAACAAAATACATTGGCTGACCAATTGGCAAATTGGGGTGTTGGGAAAGAAACTGTGTTCATTGGTGTAACCATCCCATTTTAAATTGTGGCTCATCCTTATTGTTGTATTTATATGTTGTAACCTTTTCTGTTTTCAATAAAAATCACTTTAATTATTGATAAAAAAAACAATCGCTGAATTTGGCCGTCGTTCTTCAAGTTTAAAACAGGGATTAGGTGATCCCTACTGTAGATTGGTGGATCTGACCAATTTTCCTTTGCAAATCCCGATCTGACCTTCAAGATCAGACCAACTTAGTTTTGAAACCATGTTCAATTGATGGGTCGATCGGTTGAGTACCTCAAAGAAAGTAATCATGGATGGTGGATCAGTTACGTATATCTCTTTCTATTTAGTTGTCATCCACTCTGTTTAATTTGAAAATAGTTCTTGCGATTGAATATATGCCCTGTATTATAGAACTCATTACGTATTTAATTTAGATTTGTATATTCCTACACACATCCTCGTGGCATATTCAGTTTCTAACATGCATCTTTAATTCTAATAACCCAATTTTGAAGAATTGTGTCTAATGACTACAGTAAATCCAATCTGAGCACCATACTAATTTTGGCATGCACCTAAGGATTGCATAAGATCAATAATTCCTGTAACTATGAGAATTTATTTTCATTGCTTTCCCTCTCCCAACCCCCCCCCCAAAAAAAAAAAAATCCTAAGTTGGGAAAGTCTATACACTATTGATACTACAAATATGTATTTGAAATTGGTCGTCACTCACTGCCCTATTCCCTAAAGTATGTTTAACTGATTAACTATGTATATCTCTTGGAATTCTTTTTGCCTTGCATAATATGTTTCTAAACTTTTTATATAATATTTGTTTAGAACAATTGTATTATTTTTTTGAATGGTAAGTATAGACTTTAATTCAAGCAGAAAAGCAAAAAGAGCAATTGATACAAAAAGAGGATCACCAGGTCGGTGATGCCAAGAGAAGAAGAAAAACAGTATAGTGAAAGATAAGCAAGAAAGCCTCAAAATAACCACCATTGGGCACTGGTCATCACACCATATAGATATCCAAGCTAACTCCTCAAAATCCGGCCAAATTGAAGCCCACTCATGATTGCGGTACCTCTCTTCAAATATCCTGTTGTTTCTCTCCTTCCACAACCCCTAGCAAATAGCCCCCGGTAAAGCCCTCCAAAGGGATAGATTCAAGCTCTTAAGGCCTTCTATCCACCAACCTGAAATTAGTGCGTTAAAAATATTCGGAAAGATCCAAGAAACATTAAGATGTGTGTGAAAGGAAAAAATCTCATACCAACTTTGCTACTGGACAATGGATAAATAAGTGACTTACCGATTCCTCTTCAGTCATGCAGAGTACACATCTGTTAGCCAATTTCCAATCCCTACTTTGAAGATAATTAAGGGTTAGAATTTTATCCAGGAAAGAGTTTCATATGAAAAAAGATACTTTGGAAGCAATATTTGGGTTCCAAATTGTTCTGTAGGGGATGAAAAACCCCGTGGTATGGAGAAACTCACCATAGAATGATTTCGAGGAGAAAATGCCCCTATGGGAAAGCATCCATAACCAAACATCATTATTGTCCAGCATCGGTCTAGAACTACCCAACATTTCTAGTAAACTTAGCAGCTCCTCCACTTCCCAATCATTAGGGGTTCTTCTCTAGCTATGATCCCAGACACTTCTACCAAAGTCATAACAATTTGCAACCGATGCTATTGGGTCCATTGATAGTCGATAAATATTAGGGAATAATTCCTTAAAAGGAGCCTCCCCTAACCACACATTGTCCCAAAATCTAATATTCCTCCCTGACCCTAATTTGAATTTGATGAATTTCCAGAAGTCTTCTTTTACCAATAGGATAAACTTCAAAATTCCACAGCCATGCTACCCCTAACCTCTTTAGATTCCCAACAGGATCGTTCTTCATGCCTAGCCCCCACTACTCTTCGCCAAAGGTTATTTCTTTCCACTCCAAAGCTCCATATCCATTTGGCAAGAAGTGTCCTATTATGATTTCTGAGTTTTCTTATTCCTAGCCCCCCATGACGCATAAGGCTACAACATGACACTCCCAATCCACCAGGTGATATCTATGATGATTAGCCCGATCATCCCAAATGAATCTTCTAAACATCGCTTCCATTCTATTTGCCACCGCTGTCGAAATCGTGAAAAGGGATAGGAAATAATTTGGGATGACGGCTAGAGTTGCATTTACCAAAGTTAATCTACCCCCTTTAGATAAGAGGGGTTTTCTCCAAGACTCCAAGTGGGAAGATATCCTTTCAATAACTGGCTGCCGTATTGCCTTTGCCTTGTAATTTGCCTCCAATGGGACACCCAAATATGATGCCGGCAAGGATCCAATTTTGCATCTCAATAGCCATGCCAAGCTCGCAATGTCACAATTCTCACCCACTGAATAAATCTCACTCTTAGCCAAGTTAATCCTTAAACCCAAAACCACCTCAAAACATCTAAGAATACATCTAAGGTACCCCACTTGTCTCACATCCGCTTCACAAAAAATCATCGTATCATCCGCAAATTGTAGATGTGAAATGGATACCTCCCTAGACCCTACCTTGCACCCTGAAATAAATCCAATTTCTGCTCTTGTGATCATTCTGCTCAAGACTTCTGAAACCATAATAAATAGAAAGGGGGATAAGGGATCACCCTGTTGAAGACTCCGAGAACTGTTGAAAAAGCCTGCTGGGTTACCATTTATCAATACCGAGAAAGAGGCCGATCAAATACAGAAATATATCCAGCTTCTCCATTTAGCCCCGAATCCCATTCGCATGAGGATGTAATCCAGGAATCCCCAATCAATATGGTCATAGGCCTTTTCCAAATCAAGTTTACAGATCACCCCACTTCTACCGGAACAATTGTATTACTTAACTATATATGAGCAAAGAAAATATTTTCCTTATTGGTTTGGTCGTTCGTTTTGGTTGGAGGAGAACATAGTTGCTAGAGCGAGAAGCAAAAATGAGAGCGACGTGAAAGCAAGAAGCGGGAAGCAAAGCTCAATAAATCCTTAAACAAGAAGCGATAAACAATTGAGAAGTGATTGGAGAGTGAGCAAAAACTAATTGTGAAGCAATTCTAAAACCATTAGAAAAATTATTATGAAATCACTTGGAAATGAAATGAAAATAATAGGTTAATAGGTGATATTAATAGGAAGTAAATTATAATATATCTATAACCAATAAGTACAACTATAATAAGTGATTACTAATAGGAAGTATATAACAATAAGTACAACTACAATATAATATAGTGAATAAAGTAATAAACAAACTTAAAAAACATATTATGCAAGTAACAAATAAATCAATATACAAGTAATTAATTACGAAAAGAGAATAGTTCAAAATCATTTGAAGATACTCAAGATAGTAATTATTCATAATAACAAATATTATTATCTTATCATGTGCTCAAGTTTGTAAATGTAAAAAGAACCATCCCTTAGATTTTACCTTACATGTGATTTTTATAGATAATTAGGCATCTTTGAGTTAGACTATACAAGAATTTGTATGAAACCATCGGATTTGAACATTTATTTTTTCATTGGAGTAAAATAATGTAAACAATAAAATCAATACTGATTTTTTTTGCTACAAAATCAATATTAAATCCCATAGAAAAATGTATATTAAATCCAATAGTATAGGGTTTACATTAAAAAAATAAAATATATGTTTCCTCTTCTTGGATTGCTTCCCAGTCACTTCTTGAACCACTTCCCAGTTACTTTTCAAGACACTTCGACTCGCTTCCCAAAATCTCTTCCATGCGCTTCCCTAATCATTTCACCATACTTCCAAAATGCTCCCCAATACTTAAGAAAACATAATTGAATTGGCTTCCGAAACAAACTTCCCATCCTGGATCAAGCTTCTCTGCAATAATGGTGGAGAAACTCTAGTTTATAAAAGAGAAGCTCATATTTATTGAACACTTTGGTGTTCTACAGGGAAGCAGTCAATAGTGTCACTGATTCAGTTTCATTGTTTAGTGGTTCAACAATGAAGCACAAAATAGATTCTTAAATTCAAAATTATTATCTTTCAGTCCTTGAAAAACTATTTAAAATATGATTTCAGTCATATTGGTTTTGTAGTTCTCCAAACTCCTCTGCTGATGTAACTGGTGTAGACGCTTTATATTCCACAGGATTTGTTGGTCTTTTATCATTGTTTGTTTATGAAAATCAGTGTATCTTTGTTTCCAATATTGTGCTATCTACAGTGCAATCATTGATTGTGGTAGATACAGTGCAGTCATTTGTTTGTGGAAATGTTTCACTCTGAACAATCTCTATTTGCAGATTAATTATGCAAAAACCACATGCTCTCCATTTTCTGATTCAGATATAGTCATAGAATTAGTTACTTGCAAATTAATTTTTAGTTCATTACAGTCATGTTACAACTCATGAATCACATGTGCACAGATATTTTATTTGATTCGTAACAATCATGTTGACTTATGACTCACATATACACATATTTTATTTGATTCATATTTGTATCTTGTTTCACAAGAATTTATTGCACTTTATAAAAATGCTAATGATTGAGTTGAAATGCTTCTTCACTGTTTGTCTGGCATATATAAAGTTCATTTTCTCTTAGGTGTCAAATGATGTTAGTCTATTTACTTTAGGATAATGTGATATGATGTTTGCCACGTCTAAAAAAAAAGGGGTTTATGAGCTATGTTGGTTGTGATTATCTCATGACAATTTTCCGCAGAGAATGCGGTGTGCGATTCTCAACTGTCTCATCTGACGATGGTGATACTTGTGCTGTCTGCTTGGAGAGAGCATGCACTGTAGCTGCTGAAGGTCCATGTCTTTTCTTTTTCTTTGTATTTCTTGTAATGTTATTTGTTCATAACTTGTTTCAAGGTTTACCTTTTCTCTATATGCAATATATAATGTTTTAGTTATAATACGTTGCCAAAACAATGCCCCAAAAGATAAACTACTTGTTATTTCCATACAAATTTTTTAATGATGGTAGTATATCATACTGTAGCCATATTATGGTAACTCAACAAGTGTTATTCAGACATCTAGTCATCTCAGCCTGATGGTGGCTAAAAGTGACTAACTGAAACAACTACAAAGAATGGTCTAGTTTCTCTAATATGTAGGGTTAGCATTACGAACAACATTGCTTGAACTATTTAAATACTTAGACCATCTTGAGTTTGCATTTACAATGGTCCTTTCCTTAAACTTTTCAGAGATCCTTTTCGTTCTCAGTGCTGTTCTTCCCTCTTCAAAACATAATACTCTTCACCTAAAGGAAGGCATGTCCTTTGAAAGGTAAAATATCAGACAAGCAAACTGAAAAGCAAACAGCCGTCATAGCTCATCAATTAACAACCTGTATGAACAAGTGTTACAACAGATGTCAGAAAGGGAAATGTGGGAAAGTACCTGCAAGGAGATTTCAATAATGGAGTGTTTCAAATTTTCCATGGAAAACAAGTATACAACATCCACAACAACAACAAACAGCCTTATCCCAACTATTCCATGGAAAACAAGTATGATAATGAAAATTTGTTTTTGCTGGTTCTCAATAGAATAAGCACTCACTGGAGAGCAAATATGGAAACTGAGAAGTCTAAACAAGATGGCTTCCCCTTTTCATCTTCTCCAGTACCAAAAAAAGAGAGACCCAAAAATAGCTGGCACCTAGATATGGTTGTGAACTGCAAGATTAATGAAAATGTTATCCTCCCTATTCATCAAAAAGAGAAAAAGTATTGGTCCCACTCTTATCTTCCAATAATGTTGGCAACCTATACTGGTTAAAGGTACCTATTGTGATTTACAGGGATATTTGCAAAAATTTTCTCTTGAGTGCTACTGCTATGTTTGCACATCCTGTTTTGCTTCTATAATCCAGTAAACTGTCTGACATGTTCAAGACTAAACTCAATTCCTGGTTCTGATTGGCAGCAATCATTATCATTGTCATCATCATCATCATATAATTTGTATTTTCAGGTTGTGGACATGAGCTCTGTGTAAGGTGTGCACTTTATCTCTGCTCGACAAGCAACATACCTTCAGAAATGGCCAGCCCACCTGGGTCCATTCCATGCCCTCTTTGTAGACATGCCATATTATCTTTCATAAAATTGCCTGGTTCCCCAGCAAAGGAGCTCAAACTACATCTCTCTCTTGGCCTCTGTACCCCTTGCATGCTTCACCCTCGTGATCTTGACACCCTAGCATCAGCATGTAAATCTGAGATCCGCAAGAATCGTGTTGCTTCGGTTTCTCCAGATCTTCTCTGCCCCGTCTCCTGTAGCCCATTTCCTTCTGCTGCCATCCCTTTGTGCACATGCAATGATGACCCATACCCATCTCTTGAACCCCAGGAGGGAGGAACACAAGAGGAATCTCCTCATCAGTCACAAAGCACCTCAATGGAGCAGGATAAAATGGAAGGGCCAAGACTTGGGAAAACTAGCTGCTCAAGTATCTTCTGGAACAGAAGAAGCTGCCACAGGGAGCATCAGTGCAATTCAGAAATAAATGCTTGATCTGTATTGTAAGTGACCCTATTCTTTGAAGATAAGAATCTTGACGAGATACGTATGTTCAGTATGTAGTTTTGATGTTGATCTGCACTGCCATAGAGACTGAATCATCTTTCACTTTAAGCTTGCTCTGATGTTGTCCAACTGTTTCACTGACTACATGGAGATGTTATCAGATCTGCAATTGGGCCTAAGAATAGTGAAAATCTTGTGATCTTTGTAGAGTAAATGAACATGTACTTGAATCATTGAAATCAGGGATCTAGGTTTTTTTTAATCAATTTTTGTTTTATGTATTTTAATTTTACTCATGTTGGTCTTGATTTAAGGGAGGAGTTTAAAAGACATTTAGAAGGTATTTAAGTGTGCCAATGATCTTACATGCAGAAGCTTAGTTCATAGCACAAAAGGGATCCATGTGTTTTCCACATCAGCCCCTCATCATGTAGCAAGTTTCAGCCCAATAGCACCCCCTTTCTCCACCCCACCACCCACCACAACACATACAGCTCAACTCAACTCAACAAATCCTTATTTTAACAAAGGGCCAGATGCATGAATCTTGTTCTCCCATTCTACTCTATTTAGGGCCATGTACTCAGTTAAATCATAAGCATTTGGGTCTTCCTCGCTACTTTAACCCAAGTCATTTTTGGCCTTTCCCTTGTCCTTTAACGTCTTCAAATTCCCCATAATTACTCCCTTATGGTGTAGTCAATGGTCTTCGTTGCACATGCTTGAACCATCTTAGTCAACTTTTCGTCATCTTGTCACCCATTGGTGCTACCTCTTAAGTTTTCACAAGTGCATTCATTTTTAATTCTTTTCTTTCTAGTCTTATTAAATATCCATTTAAGCATCCTCATCCTAGCTACCCTCATTATATGTATCTTCTTTCTTGGTTGCCCAACATTCTGCTAAAGCATTGCTGAGTGGGAGAATCGAGATGATACCAAAGTTGATGTATAATGATAGCCAAGAATATCAATAAAACCCAAAGTGATGTAGCGGAAACA
>JAOXJP010178770.1:0-12506 GCA_025762735.1 Platanus orientalis
AAGACTCCATCTTGTTTGTATCTCCATATGCCTTCTTGTGTGCTTTCATGAGTGGATCCCACCAAGGCCATGCATGGGCCCCACTTAGCTCCGATGTCCTCATCAAATCCCCTTTATTTGAAAAACTTGACCTCAAGTTTTGTAGAGTGAAATGATCAGTATTATAGGGAATCTCAAACCATAGAACCATATACCAAAACCCCCAATAATCAAAATATAATGTAGTCCCATCTTCTTACAAGTATTTGATATGGGGTAGACCTCATAGTCCACACATCTATCTAGTAAGTAGTTGACAAGAGAAACATCTCATAATACTCTTCTAGCAAAACATGAATCGGTACAATATTCTCGGAAATCATCACAAAATCTTAGGCTAGTATGTCTATAAAGATGGCCTAAATCTCACTCTGAATTGAAGCTAGAACCGTGTCAGATAGTTGATCACAAATTGGAGTAGCAAAGTGGCACCCATTTGTAATCTCCCCTATCTCATCGAATTGATGATCACTAGTCATATTAGCCCCTTTCGCACTATTATCTTCATCTGTAACATGTTCTTCATTTTCTTTGAATCCCACCTCGAACTTTGTTTCCACAACTTGTAGTTCATCATTATGTACCACAACTTTAGGCTTTTCTGTCACATTTTTTATCCTATCTACATGTATACAACTTCAGGCTTGGAATCAACCACCTTTGCACTCTTCTATTGAATATAAAGTTGGAGCTTGTCAAGTGTGGCTTGTACCTTTTTCGTACTTTCCTAGAGTACATCACATGTAAACGGGAAGCTTTATGCCTTTCTTATAATATTATCAGGTTCTTTCATATATGACAAGTCTGGAATAGATGGTTTCACATCAAAAGGTCTGACTTGGGATTGATAACATACTCCCATATTACAAATCCAAATAATATTAGATGGCTGGTTAAATTTGGCTTTCTTCCTATCCAACCAAGTCCTCCTAAAATCATTGGATGATCCATTGAAAGGCTTTTGTCAAAGTAACACTTTTACACCATCAATAAATTCTTCGAACTCAAACTGAACAATAAAATGATCATCTTTATAATAACAAAATGATCTTGCTTCATGATGTAGGGTCTCATAGCCAAACCATGAGATATGTAGTTGTTTTCATATTGATTACTAAATATGACCCTAATAAACCTTCCATGTGGGATAGTAAAAGGGTGCTCAACTGTTAATCCCATTGAAGTCTCAACTAACTAGATGATCATGACTGATCAGCAAGCCTTTGAACACAAGGACTAAGTCTGAAGTGATCCTCCCAGCAGACCCCAGACTCTAATAAAGCAGCAACAATGTGGTCTTTAGAAGTTTACACCGTTAACAATAGAGTCAAATACTCTTTTGTGGAAGTCTCAGAGCACAGCACCTTCAGTGTGGTTTTCTTCAACAGCAAACTGATAGGTAGAACAGCAAGCAATAAAGAATCAAATTCCAATTCTAAGGTGTCACTGAGCAGCAGCATTGATTCAATTCTCAAAGGTTCTTTCTTCAATCCAATGGCTCAGATGAACCAGCAGTAGGCAGCAATCAAAAGACAACCAGTAAACTGATAAGAGAAGGGCAACAATAAAGTGAATACACGTAGTGTATGGCAATGTCTAGATACATGAATAATCTAATGCAAGTCCTCAGGTCCACTTCTTAGAAACTTATCCTTAAACAGATGATAGGCAAGCTCATCGAGCACTTGAATCAGCACCAAGGCAACAATTCTAGGATCTCCAGTTGAACCAGCAGAGCATGTGTATAACATGCTGTGAGTTTACTGCAGATACTAGTTCTGGTGTTAATGAAGCAGCAGGTACAGAGCTCCAGATCAGTCAGCAGTCTTCAGATGGTCAGAAACTCATACAAAAGTCCTTGTATATATATATAGATGGCTGGAGTGTAACAGCCGCAGAGTACTAGCAACATAGGTCTTCAGTACAGAAACATGAACAATAAATAATGATACTCTTCAGCAGCAAGGATTCCTTATTCTCCAGAGAAGTCCCTTCTAATGACCCAAGGACTTCAGTTGGAATGGAACCAATTGAGTAATCCGGCTCTGATACCAAATTTGATGTAGTACAAACCTAAGGATACCCAAAAGTCAATGCAGTACTGTAATAAAATACCAAATCATGTAGTCAAATACTTAGAATGCAGCCAAACCCACACAGCAGGTCCAACAGTGGAAGAGTCATGTGGTTTGGGTATTAAGATGGGACAGAAAAGGGCTTACAGAGGCAGCTTGCTAATAAGGTTGTGTTGATTTGTATGGGTCTAAAGGAGCTAGACAGCGGTACAACAGAAGATTCCAAAACAAAAACTTATGTAAATTAAAGGGAAGATTGGAATCTTACTGTGGTGATAACGTGAACAGAAAATTGGGGTGTTATAGTATAACACCTCTTCTAGTAGTAACCTATACAATGGTCCAGTACTATAGATCTGGAATGAGGCTACTGCTGGGTATTCCAATGATGACTTACCCTTCCGATTAATCCTATATGCAAAAGTAAGACCTGAAGAGGACATCGGGTCCAGGAGTGAGTTCCAAGTCTACCGAAGGAGGCGCAAGAGAGTGGGACCCATGTTGTGGTTCCATTAGAGTCTTTATTATTTTTTTATGTTCTTATGTCTCTTGTTGGAGGGAGACACATGTTTGTGAGGGTACTTTAGTCTTTATTTAGTTGTTTAGGGTATTTTCATTATTATTTGTAGTTAAGGGGTACTTTTTTCATGAAAGTAGTAGACATGGGGGTATTTTAATCTACTATCTATTTTATGTAATTAGCCCTAGCCGTGGGACTCTATATATAAAGCCCACGACCAAGCTTTTGAATTATGCAATAAATCCAGTTTTTTGAACTAATGGCGATGACTCTTCTTCATTGTGTTGGCAAGATGGAGACCCAAAACTCTAGAATGGGACTACGCCCCCACCTAATTTAACACTGGTGGTGGAGGCCACTCCCTCCCCTTGGGTTAGATGTTTCATCTCCTTCTTTTATATATTTTTTGTTTAACTTTTATCTTAATTTATTGTGTTAAACCTGTGTTTACCTTGGAGAATTATCACCAACACTTTGATTCGAGAGTTTGTTTTAATCCGGAACCTCTAGAAGTTCATCCAGACCCAAGAGACAACCTCTACAAATTCTTTCCTTTACTACTTGTTGATTTGAAGAGTTATATTGGCTGAGTTCAAGTCCCAAGTGTGAAACCCAACTCAACTGAGTTAAGGAGATCATCTCCAAATCCTTCACGATCAGGTGTTGAAGTGATTGGGGCTTCCTAGAATACTTCTAACCCCTGGACGATCCACTCTTGACAGTCTCCTCACATCTTTGTGTTGATTTGAAGAAAATCCAAGTGGATTACTATGAACCAGGCGTGAATATCTTGAAAAAATTGATTGTACGAGATTGGCCACCAGCTTTAGACCATCAGGGCTTTAACCAGTGGGTCTTTTTCAGGGTTTTCCTAACCCTTGGACGATCCTAGTGTGCAGGTCCCACTTCTAAAAAAATTTTAAATAAAAAAATATCCAGGCTGGTTTCACTGAGACAGGTGACACTTCTTTTGTGGGGTTGAAATTTTTGAGATTTTTGGAATTCCAAATTTTGGACATTATGATCCTAGAAACTATTTGCAAGCATCCTTAAAGACATTAAGAAGGTGTTCTACATTCAAATCAGGTACTGGTTTACCTCTTTTAGTTCTCTTTTCGAATCTCTAAAAGTAGTGGCTTTTGACATGTTGTGGCATATGGCCTAGAGCTAAGTTTTCAACTTCCTGGACTGAATAGATCACCCATGAAATATTATCATTACCTAAATATATTATTAAACCCAATTTTAGGCCTCTCAAACTATCTCTGGACTTATTTGGGTTGTTTCCCTTGATTTGGGCTTAATTTAGGTACTTTTCATAAATTTTCAGCCATGATATGTTTTTGTTTGGACCTTGCCTAAATTTTCCACATTCCTAATATTTTTATCTTTCCTAGTTTAGTCTAATAATCAAGAATATTAGTTCGGTCTTTAATTGTTTATTATCCTAATATTTTTATCTTCCCTAGTTTAGTCTAATAATCAAGAATATTAGTTAGGTCTTTAATTGTTTATTATTTTGGGAGCCTTAATTCCTCTATTTCATGTGAAACTTAATATAAGAACTACCTAAATTAGCATGTGGACTTGCAAATAGGAATCTTGTTTATTTTTCTTCATTACTTTAGTAATTTTATTCATATCTCCTATGCACACACTCACTACCTTACAAGCATGTTGCATCAGATTTGGCATCAGAGTCAAGTTAGGTTCAGGGTTTATTAGGTATAGTTTAAGCATGATAGGTTAGTTTTGCATATTCTGGCATTACATTACATACTTTAGTTTATTTTCTGCACTTAGATTTTCTTTTAGTTATTTTATGGAGTCTTTAGGGTCACCCATCCCTACCCTTTGGTGTATGCCCACTAGGTCTAAACTAGATTATCATAGAAAGATGTCCCTAGGAGAAGGAACCAGTTCCTAGTTTACTCAAGACCCACCCTTTAGGGACTTAATAGAGAGGGTGGATAGGTTGACCCTAGCTATGGAAGCTAGCCACAAAACATCATCGAGCAAATGCAGGAAGTCCGTAGAGAATTGGCTCCCGGTACCATGAGAGATTCTCAGGAGGGGAGAGGAGTTCATATATGTCCCTACTCTAGACTACCATTCTGGTTAAGGGTCTATCCGTAGTCATGGTAGACGGACTCCTAGTCCTGAGCCTAGGCATGAGCCCAGGAGAACCCCACCAAGGAGTAAGCCCTGAAAGCCATGAGGGTTGAGGTGTCCAACCTTTGATGGACGCTTAGATGCCAAGTGCTTCTTGGATTGGATTAGAGGCATGGACCAATACTTTGACTGATATGATATATCTCCTCATAAGAAGGTGAAATTCGCTAAGATGAAATTACTCAGGTCAGCTCAGCTATACTGGGATTTAGTTGAGTAGTAGATCTATTGGAGGAATGAGAAACTTGTCACTAGTTGGGTAAACATGCGTGAAAAGCTTAAGGAGAAGTATGTTCTACGTCATTATCACACTAGATTTCTCGATCAATATGACGCAGTCCGCTAAGGATCATTACCGTTGCAAACTGCATTGCAAGGTTTGATGATAGTAGATTGAGATGTGGAGTCCGTGAGAATCCTAAGATGACCATCACTCATTTCAAGATGGGGCTCCAACCTGAGATTCAGAAGGAGCTTATTCCCTACTACATCACCACTTTAGAGCAAATCTACAAGATAGCATAGGACATGGAAAGGTATGTGAGGGCTTCGGCTCCGCGACCTTAAGATCTTAAACATCCGGATATGAGATCCACATCAAGAGGACAACCACCTAGAGTTGGTCCTAAGCCTTCTAGGACTGGCTCAGTACTTAATCAATGAAAAAAGGAGGGTCAGGGTTCGTTCTTCGGGCAATCCTAATAGATGTTACAAGTGTGGTGGGGTAGGCCATCATTCCAAAGTTTGTCTTACACGTAAAGAGTTTTCTCTATTTATAAAGGACAATATTAAGGAGGTCTATGGAGGTCAACAGGTAGATGAGGAGATTAGCATAAATGAGACTGTTGATCCTGTATAGGCCCTGAGTGATGATGATGGAGATGGGGAGGATAGTTGTTTAGCTGTCATGAGATCTTATTCTAGCTATCCCTTTTCCCAGTCACCCATCTATGTGGTGAGATATGCTCTCACCCAGTCTGTTCCAAAAGAGGATTAGCGAAGGACCACTATCTTTTTTACCTTTGCCAAGTATAGAGAGAAAAGTTGTTGGGTCATCATTAACAATGGAAGTTGCACTAATGTGGTTTCTACTGATAATGTGAAATAGCTTGGACTCACCACCCCTCCCTACCCTCATCCCTACAGAGTGTCGTGCGTAGATTCCTCTTATATTCCTGTCACCCATAGATGTCACGTGTCTATTGAGTTTGGTCAGTACAAGGACAAGATATGGTGTGACGTTGTGCCTATGGATATAGTTCACATGCTCTTAAGCTGACCTTGACTCTATGACTTGAATGTTATGTTGTATGGCAAGACCAACACGTGTGTTTGAGTTCAAGGGCAAGAAGATAAAGCTTATTCCACTTTCATTGAAAACCCAATCTGGAGGCAAGAGTCGGGTGAATAAAGGGAAGGATGTAAAGGGTCTACAGAATAAGACCCTGAACATTCTTAGCCCTAAGAAGTTTGAGCAAGAGGTTTAGGGGGATACGCCAGTGTTTACATTAGCTACTAGAACAGTGACCCCTGATCGTATTTCTGACCTCCCAGCTGAAGTAGAGCCTCACATCAGAGAGTTTGGAGAGATGTTCCTTGATGATTTTTCAGATGAGCTCCCACCGATATGTGATATCCAGCACGCCATAGATTTGGTTCCAGGAGCAACTCTTCTAAATCTATCTCATTACAAGATGAACCCTACCGAGCATGCCGAGTTGAAGTGGCAAGTGGATGAATTGTTGAGAAAGGGTTTCATCAGGGAGAGTATGAGTTTGTGTGCCGTACCCGCGCTTGTTACACTGAAGAAGGATGGTTCTTGGAGGATGTGTGTTGACAGTAGAGCCATCAATAAGATCATGGTACGGTATAGGTTTCCCAATCCTAGGCTTGACGATATGTTAGATATGATGGCGGGAGTTATTATATTCTCCAAGATCAATCTTAAGAGTGACTTCCACCAGATTAGAGTTAGGCCATGGGATGAGTGAAAAACCGTCTTGAAGACGAATGACGGACTGTATGAGTGGCTTGTCATGCCCTTTGGACTTTACAATGCTCTAAGTACTTTTATGAGGGTAATGACAGGTATTGAGGCCCTACATAGGGAAGTTTTTAGTTGTATACTTCGATGACATTCTTATATACAAGCCCTAATAGGGAGGTTCACCTAAGCCATTTGCGGAGTGTATGTGAGATACTCCGTAGAGAGAGCCTATACGCAAATCTTAAGAAGTGTGCATTCATGACATCGAAGATTATTTTCTTAGGATTTGTTGTATTAGGTGAGGGAGTGACAGTTGATCCTAACAAAATTAAGTGTATTGTAGAGTGGGTTGAACTTACTAGCATTCACGAGGTTCGTAGTTTTCATGGCTTAACCACATTCTACAGGCGATTCATTTGGAGATTTAGTTCCATCATGGCACGTATCACGGATTGCATGGTGAATTTAAGTGGACTAAGGCAGCAACCAAGGCCTTCGAGGAGATCAAGGCTACGTTTGGTTCAAATTCTCATAATTGATTATTGATTATGATTATGGATTCTCATAATCAGATTATGAAAAATGATTTTTGAAAATCAGAATTTGGTTTGGATATCCTTTTTTAGAAGTTGATTATAAGAATCCATAATCAAAACCCTGTTTGGTTCAACATCATTCAAAAATGATTATTCAATTAAACATGATGAGAAAATTCATTTAACAGGACTATGTATATATATTCTGAAAATGACCTATCAAATGGTCAATACCATCTGATTCAAAAAAAGAAAAAGAAAAGTGGTGAATACCTTTATCCTCCTAAAACAACGAATTCCTAAGATACAAAAAAGGGTTTTTTAGGATGAAATTGTGTCTGTAGTGTGTATGGTAAATGAAAAGCTAACATCTGTCGTGTTTGGGGTTAAAATGTCCCAAAAAGTGTTCACATGAAATACTAGGTGTTCAAAAAGAGACTCCAAATTCAAAAAGCCCATCATATGTCAATCAATGGCATGCTTATAGAGGTTTGTGTCAACATAGACAATCATTCTCCATTTTAAATTTATATATAAATTATTTATTTAATATAACAAATATTTATTCGGAAGAACAAATAAAACATCAATTTGAGAGGGCTTGTTTGGTTAGACAAGTCCGTGGAACTGAGGCAGCTAAGCTATTTATTCAAGCCATGCCACCAAACATACAACAAAGGACTCATTTATTTAAGTAAATTCAGGCTCTACCAACATCCTTCACTTGGAAAATAAATTCTTGCATTCGTCAACAAGCACTAGCCATTTTTTACACGATTTCTCCATCTGTACCTGTATTCCACACTCTTTATTTTTTATGGTATATCTTTAAACAATGATAAGGAGGTCCCCAATTCTTGAAGGCCCCAAACCCCATCACATTAATTCTCTCTCTCTCTTAAATGCTCCTCTGTGGAGACTTAACCATGAAACGAGTGAAGTAATTAGAATATCCATAACCCAATTGTCAGAGACAGATGGAGAGAGAAATGAACTGTGCAGAGTAGACGGGGAGAGAGATAGAGAGAGAGAGAGTGTGTGAGAATACTGTGAAAGAGAGGGAAGAGAGTCGGGAGAGAGAGAGAGAGAGTGTCACGCCCTGGATCCGAATGGTGACCGAATGCCGACACGTGACAGATAAGGGGTTCTTTAAGCTAATGCTCACCTCTAAATTTAAGGGAAACATGTCTCCATGGGTTTTCTTACTGAAATTTTGACAGCACCTCCTCGTAACTGGGACCCATGGGGACAAGTGTCCCATATCAAGAGGCAATATCACCTAAAAGACAACAATTTATAGCAATATCCATCTATAGGATTAAACTACGTATAAACCATCTAAACTGTCCATATGGCAACCATTTTCATTTTTTAAAAGCAAAAAGATATATACATACAAGTCCCAAAATGATTGTTATATATCATTGGTAACCTAAAATAAGACCTGACCCATATAGCCATGTAAAATGTGCTATACCAAAATACAATATGACTCATAAAAGATACCTGAATGGAAGAGTACACAGAGCCACTTTAGACCAGGACTTACATTCCTATGTATACTATACATCAAAATAAAACTACCAAAACACCTCAAAATTGACAAATGTCACTATGACTGAGGATTTGTTTGACTTGAAGCACCAAGAATGTTTTTGTCTGAAAAAAAATGGTTTAATCATAGGTGAGCTACACTAGCTTGTAAGGGATTGATCTCCATATTCTACAATTTATAGTACACACATACACCCAATACTATAATATGACAATCACACAGCTCAACAATAACAATAACATAACAATGAAAGATCAATAAGTAAGCTAAACAATGATATGTAAACATAATCATCAATTCTTAAACATAAACAAGTGTTAACTCATCCCAAGGAATTCATTTTATTATAGATCATTATAACATGACAATTAATAAGCATCATTTTATATAAAGATGCATGAAGAACTAATATATGTCTATAAACCTGGCACCCTTAGATGCTAAAACCTCATCTGACTAATAGATTAATGCTAAGTAACATTAACCACATAGAAGTGGTGCAAATCAAGTCTCAAGTGCTATATAAGTACATACTGCTACGCTTTGAACAAATCCGATGATCTCATCTGTGTCTAAATACACATGGAAGACAATAACCATAAGTTACGCCCTGTGAACCCTGCTTGATGATATCCTCACAAGAAGTCACGTATGTGGGCAACTCCAGATAAATCTAGGGGTTCCTGTTGGGCCTCCCTATGTAGGGATATACTAACTCTAGTGCGTCTACCAGACCGTCCCAGCCCTAGGCTGCACCCATAGAGTACTATGCAAAGGTATAAATCAATAGATTGCATAGGTATATATATTTATGCAATACATGCCCACTTTAGAGCTGTCTTTAAGAGATTAATATATCCCAAGAAATGTATCAACAAAGGTAACAATCCCATTCTAAATAATTTAAAGTTTCACAATACCGGGTTACCAAAGCCCCATTCTCATGGATTACCATATAAAATTCTTTAAAGAAATGTTATGATACTAAAATGATGGACAAATATTCTTATCCCCTGATCTATTCAATTATGGAATCCGACCTGCTATTAATGTGCAAATAGAATAATTAAGAGTCATTTCTTTCTATCTATTCCATTCATGTTTTTCTACATTTAAGAACTAATAACAAGTAATAATTGTAGAGATTAATGTGCAAGCAGTCTATAAAAACAAGAATAACAGATTATACTTTTTATTAAATTCTCTAATCAATAATTTCGTGTAGAAATAAGCTTAGAAACATCAACCTTACAACATGACTTAATTCTTTTAGGCTAACACTAAAGGGAAATTTGCATGCAATAACCAATTTATACATCTTGAACAAAATAGAATATTTCTAACAACTAAAGCGTATATTTTTCATTAAATATAACCTAAAACAATCAACATGCAAGAAAGGAATTGCAAATCATTCACACAAGCCACTATAAATGATAAAATATGAGAACCACTTACTAAATCTTGAAATCTAGGTCAAAACCCCCTCTTTCCCTCTCTTTTTCCTCCTATTCTTCTTCAATTTTCTCTTTTTTTCCTCTCCTGGCCTTTTCCCCCTATTTTACGGTCGCTCCTCAGGGTTTTCATGAAATGGGAGTGAAAATCCCTCTTTTGTTTCTATTTTTACCCATTTTATTCTTTGCTCCCCAAACTACCCTTGCATAAATAGGTAAATTATCGTTAGGGGCATTACACACACACATATAAAGAGAGAGAGAGAGAGAGAAAAGAGAGTACCTACTACCCTGATCATTCAGTGAAGATAAGAGAGAGAGGGAGGGGTTGAAGCCCTAAAATCGTAGAGCTCTACAGAGCTTTCTTCACATGGATAAAATCACAAAGAGAGAGAGGGTGACGAGTGTTGTTCTGTCACAGAAGCCCTAAAATCGATTTCCGATTTTGGACTTGATTACGCGCGCGCCTTCTTTAAACAATTATAGAATAACTTGCTTCCTGTTTTTTATTTTCACGATAAGCAACACCTGATTCTCCGCAATCATTTTTAAAAATCCAAAACAAAGACAAATTTTCAACCAAGAATTGATTCTGGGATAGAATCGATTCTCATAATCCGAATTAAACACTACTTAAGAAACTTAAGAACCCATTACACCATAAATATTTCTATAACCTTAGAAAGCTCTTCTTTTCTCTAAATTTGAAAAAAAGTTTTGTCTTTTTCGTTTATTCAAGAAGAAAACCGAAAGAAAACTTGAGAATAAAATTTAACAGCCATCTCTTTTTTTTAATCAAACTCGAGTTTTCTGTTTTAGAAACACCACCTTCAAATGGGCCAAACTTCACATATTTAACTATTGGCTTATGATTATTATGCCAAGTCCTCTGGAATTAGCTATACCAATGGATGTTGCATCAAATCAAGGTTGAGTTACAGTTCCAGTTTAGAAATGGTTCAACCAAGGCCGAATCCATGCAGCCATACTGGGCTGAGTCCGTGGAGACCAAGACCACTTTTGTCCCTGCCTTTCTATACCTTTGAATAGGCACAAAAGTCTAGAATCCTACACAATAAACGGCGAGCAAAACAGACACCGAATGAAAAAGTTAAAGACAATTTACTAAGAAAGAAAAAAAGGGGGCAAGGATATGACAAGTTTTGAAGCTGTCCCAGACAGATGACACAATTTCATAAAAAATATGTATTAATCTTATAGGAATCACCCTACAAATAATATATGCTTGGAAAGATCTGGGAATCTATTTTCCAATGCGATAAACGATGAGTGAATTGAAGTTTCTTAGAAGAAGTTATAATAATTTTCCCAAGAAGTGTCTATGTCGTCTGGTATGGTATGAATCAGTAGATTTTGAGGTAACTTAAAAAATATACCAATAAAAATATAGAATGAATTATAGAGAAAGCCTTATTGATTTAAAAAGATCTTGAAGTCTAGTTTCCAACAAAAAACTGGTGAGTGAATCCAAATTTTGTGGAAAAAGTTATGACAATTTTCTCACCAGATGTCTATATTGGAAAAAATCTGGTGGGATGATGTCATCATAGTGGAAAATTCTTTACAACTATGATTTTTACAAAATTTTAAGGACCTTTTTTATTAGAAACCTACCTAACACGAAATTAGGATGTAAGATTTTTATTTATGCTTATAAAAACATATCAACTCATAAGAAAGATGATCTTTTGAAAAAGTTTTGTAAGAGTAGGGATTTGAAGAAAAAGGAAAAAAAGTTAGGTTTTACAAAGATTTAAGGTTTTTTCTGAAAAACAAAGCTTGGAAGAAATTTTGCATCAACCAAGAGGTAGGGGACACTAAATTAATTACGTTTTTTTATTGCCATAGGTTCTTAGAACTGATCCAAACTGTTTTGTAAAGAACTACTCTATTTTTTAATAGATTTTCAACTGTTCTTCACTAATTTTGAATTGTTTTGAAAGAAGATAAATTCCTTTGTAAATTCTAAGGTTTTATTTTGTTTAAATTCATACTCTATATGTTAAAGATTGTTTTGCTACAAGATTTAATCTGTTTTAAATTCTGAAATCATTGATTTTAAAAAAGGTGTTTTTCTATTTTCAAGAACACAAGTACTTTTAGTTTTGATAATTGTTTCTATAGGATCATAGAGACCATTCTCTTAA
>JAOXJP010178781.1:0-12506 GCA_025762735.1 Platanus orientalis
GGTAGAGAGAGAGATCGACAGAGAGGTAGCCAGTCGTTGGTCCGTTGAAGAACGAGACGAGAGAGAGAAGAGAGAAAGGAAATGAGAAAGAGGACTTACCGATCACCGATAGCTAGTCCATTGGAGAACGAGTGAGAGAGAGGTTAGGGCGAGGGTTGCAATTAGCTGCCATGTCACAAGAAAATGAGGGAGGAGAGAATGAGAGAGGGGGATAGTAAAATATGAAAGGGTTTTTTAGGGCCGGGCCGGGGTTGGGTTTCTTTACTTCTGCTTGAAAATAAGTCAGGCTCTGTTATTTTTGCCCAAACTCGACCTAAGCCCAACTTTAATCTGTCCAACCCGACCAAAGTACGAGTCGAACAAGTCGGGCTTTGGGCTGGCCCGAACAAATTTGCAACCTTAGCATCAAGGAATACCAAGACACAAGGGGGTGGGCCTATGCAAAAAGTGTATGTGCCCCACCCCCTTGTGCCTTGGTATTCCTCGAGCACTATAAATATGGAGAAAAGGTTTATTTGAATACTTTTTATGGTTCTAACTCTGTAAACCCATTTTTATGGGGGGAAAAGATGTTCTGCGCACATTCCATATTCAAAAAATGTATCACCCGCCCATTTTATTCCATATGACATCCTTTGGTGTCCTAGACACCAAATCCTAGACAGAACATCTTTTTTTTTTACATTTGAAACTTGTTTTTACAATTTAAACCCTATACATCTTACCTTTGCATAGGGACTGGAGGGGACGGACAAATTGACATAGCAGATCCTTTTCCTTATTGGAGACATCAGGGTTCAATCTAGTCTAAAGCTGTATTATTGTAGTCAATGTATGCATAAATTTTATATCCATATTTAACCAAAAGAAATTATTGAAAATTTTAATTCCAAATCTATCATGAATTTTGTCAAATTCCAAATTCTTTTAGGCTGTATTTAGATTTGTAGAATTGAAATTAGCCTAAAAACTTGAATTTTACTGAATTCAAAAAATTGAATACAATTCCATAGAATCAGAAATTCTTCCATTTGAATGTAATTTTGAGTGAAGGAATTGAACTACATAATTCCTAATTATACGTTTGGATATATTATAAATTCTATAGATTTAGAATTTAATTAGGCATCATTGAAGGAAATTCTATGTAGAATTGTGTGAAAGAGGGATGGATTCAAAATCAATCCTTGCAGTCGATACATTATAAGGAATTATAATTGACTTGATCCCTTTCATCCCTTCAATGGGTCTGTATAAGTTGGGTCACAAATTTTTTTCTCTCCATATTGGAAGTTTATCCAACAAAGTTGATGAGGATATGAAGTATTGTATTAAACTTTTGAGTGTCAATTTCATACGTTCCCAAAGAATGCAACACAGCAGCCCATGCCATGGCTGCAATATATCTTGGGATCACATTTCTCTTAAGTGAAATGGTACACCTCTCTCTCATAAAATATCTTCCATACTTGAAATTGATATTTGTAACCAAGAGGAAATTTTAGATGAATGAAACTCTCTGCCGGAAAGATTAAAAGAAAAGAAAAAACTACACATGATTGGCATATGTAATGCCTAGTGTTCCACTTGGAAGATCGTTGTTTCGAGCTAACGGATCTAGTTATATGATTTTTAGAGACAGAGTCGAAGGGTTGGAATATGAGGTGCTCATTCTAGATGAGTTCCTATTTGGAAGATCTCTAGTTTCAAGGCAACCTTGTTGGGTTATTTTTTTTATTAGGTTCCAATTGTTCATCCGGATTTGAGAGGATGGGAAAAGAAACTTAGGAATCTAAAAAGTACAAGGAATAGAAAAGGAATAGAAATTTACAAGAGGATTCCGTTGATCATTTGTTTGCCAATATTTGGATTTGGAATCCAACAGAATATATGCATCTGGTTGGCAAAATTAGAAACGGATTCGTTAAAAAATGTAGAGCAAATAATGGTCATAGTCATAAACCCAATGAAAAAATAGGCGCTCTATGTAACTCCTGCGCATAGATCGGTACAAGGCAACATCTCAATTGTAGCAATGGAATGAGATGCTTTATAACACTCAATGAGTTGCACTGAGAGATTGAATCCTTCTCGATCAGCAGGCACAAATCAATCTTCTATAGATGAGGGAAATTCGCAGAACAATCATTGACCACATTAATCAAAACCCTAGAGTTCCATGGAGGCTATAGAACATGTAGAACTGGTTAAAGCAAAATCCCAAGAGCAGAATTTGACGTCATATGCAAACTCAATTAGGCGCTCCTGAGAGTCACATCCTGGTTCTGTTTTCCCAAATTTTAATAAATTATCTTCCAGATGACCAATAAAAGAAAAACCAAAACTCTATGTAAAACCAACTTTGTCAATCCTTCCTCACATTCCTGATGCCTACCAACTAGCCGTCCCCCTCTCCCCTTTGAATTCCGCCGTCCATTTATACTTCCGATTGACACCGTTCTTCTTTGGACCTTTGATTTCTGCCATCCACGAATACTTCCGCTCACAATCGTTGATCTTTGCATTGACGAAGTGATCGAACCCAAGCCAAGAGCCAAGACACGATCGCAGAGAGGCTCCACAGGTAGAGATCAATCCCCACTCGCGCTTGCAATCTCTTGTTAGAAGACAAGAACGGGGTTGTCACTTTCTTGATTCGGATCAGATTGGTGACAGTGTCAAAGACATGGAAGGAGGGAAGAAGCATTGGAGAGAAAGATCGAAGGGGCTAGGGTTAGGGTTTAGGAGATTGAGGGCAAAGCTGGGATTTTTAGGGTGAAAATGGAGGTTTCTTTAATGAAGAGAGATGGGGAGGGTTCTAGAATGTCGGTTCTCCTGAAAATGCTCATGGTGGCTCGATTGGATTGGATTGGATGGAGAAAGCGATTTGAGAGAAAAGATGGAGCAGATTCTAGGGTTTTAAAAGTTTAAAATCGTTGATGTAACTATGTTGAACAATGGAAGAAGAGTCGAATAACACGAGCAGAGGCCATGATGGTCCCATCATTCTCTATCGCCACCGCCACCACCACCGCTTTTATAACTCGCCCTTCTCTTTCTCCATCTCACTCAAATCCCCTCTCCTGCCGCTGCTCTACAGCTCCTACGTACACCCTCAACCAAAGACTAACAACGGTGAAGAAGCCAAGATTTTTTGCTGGGAGAGAGGCAATGACCAAGGAAGGATTCACTACACGAAATCGGACCTTTTGATAATTAAAAGGAAAACACCTCTCTCGCAAGCTAATTTATTTTCCACCGGATTTGTACATTTTTTTTTTAGAGATTCTAGACAACTAGATGTTTCAAAAACGGACGTCCCACCTACAAACACAGACGCAGTCTTATATGATTTATGGATCTTCCACGTTGAGTCCCATCACATGGCATTTTGGCACCACTTATTAAAAATATAAACATTTTTCAATACGATAAAGTTACATGCCATCGATTTTTCATTAGAACAATGATTCTGTGATTGAAAAATATCTATAGGAATGCCACCACAGATTGACACATGATGTGTTTGTACCTCTTTTTTGACACACTTTTTCGTCAGATAAGATTTCTTTCCTTTTCTTTTATAACAAAATCGAGTAGTTGCTTGGGTTTACCTTAGTATGCTTCGTTCGTACCATTATACTACATTGGTACCCATCGTTTGCTTTCTGTCCGTGAAATGCATACAACGACTTAGCAGTTGCGGTGGCACCATTAGGCCGAATAGTGAGGTAGCTGTCATGCCCCGTGTGACAACTGAGGCTACAAACCACACGGCTTAAGCATTGGTGAAAGCTAGGTCCGTGACAGAGCACTCTTAACACCAACCATTGAGACCACAGACAAATATGAGCAACCCAAAAATGGACTCATACTGTACCAAAATCCACACAGAGAGATGCATCCATTGGAGAACATACAGCGGCTCTTTGTCAGTCACAAGCAAAGAAAAAGCATCAAGAAAAGATAATTGATCAAAATTACCAAGCGAAACCTAAAAGATACTGACATGCTCTTCTCTTCCCGTGATTGGTGTAGCAGTGATAATCAATGATAGCTGTTAACCACCAAGCAGATTGAAATTAACGGGGCACCTTTGAGTACATATATTGGCTGACCGAATTATGAACAACTCTTACCCAAAAAAACAACAATTGATTTATTAATAACCGGTGTGAATGAGAGTGACTGCCATCATCCATGAGAGCAAGCATTTACTTCACCTTAAAAGATATGTTTTAATTGCAATGTTTCTAAAATTGACCAGGGTTGAAATAGTAAGGAAGGACATGACAACTTGAAATTTAACATAATGGAATGGAATGACAAAACATGATTCGTATAACCGATCCCAAATAGTTGGGATAAGGCTGTTGTTGTTTCCTTTATACTTATTTGTTTTCAAGATATAGAATCTTTCCACTAGAAGATACAGAATCTGTCCACTAAAAGATACAGAATCTTTCTACACCCAAAATCAACACGTAAGAGTTGAGTGCTCAACGCATATAAAATGGGCACTTGATTCTAACTTGCTAAGTGTGTTTCATTACAGAAGAATTAAAGTACTAAACCTTATCAGATGACCTGTTGTTCAAATCCCAACTTGCTAAGGGTGTTTCATTACAGTGTGAAAATCCATGCAGGGTAAGTTTCCCAGATATTATCTGTTTTGCTGTTTTAGCTCGGAATGATTCTAGGACTGACTGTGTGTGATATCGATGATGTGCTATTTGCTTTGAATTTTACTGTGTGATTATAGAGACTTATAGAGTTATCATTTTGACCAAACATGACCACATGGTATCCTCCCCTACCGAATTTTCTTTCGTTTTGCCATCTCTTGTTATTCAGAATCCACCATTTCTCAGTCCTCACTCATTTCCCAGCTACCATCCAACCATTGATAGTCTCTTCAATGATCAAAACAATTTGAAAAATAATCTACTTATAAAATTATTTGAGAGAGAGATCGAGAAAGAGATCTGCACCTCACTGCACTGAAACAATTGTAACGGCAATGGAATAGAGGTGCATGAATAATATACATTTCTGGTAGAGAAAGGACCGCAAAGAGTATTTACAAACAGATTGTCAGTAAGAGTAGTTGATTCTCAAACCCATTCAGCTATTGATTTCATCATCTGAAGCTTCACTAGCCTTGACGAACCGACCCTTCACTCGCTTCCGAGTGTCAGCCCTAGCCTTCCTTGACTCGTACCGGATATGCTTCTCATATCTGTTCATAGATTATCATCATTATCTAAACAACTCGAGTTTTCAAAAATAAACATACTAAGTCATATTAAATCATTTCCAAAGGAAAAGTCATTAATTAAACACAATGAAGGAAAGAAAATGACAAGCAGATCATGCCTTCGAGTTTTCTTTTTCTCCTTATAACGTAACATGGCATTGCCTCTGTTCTGTGCCAGCAGCTCCGTGTCGACCTTTGTTGCTGCTGCTCTCACGCTTTCGCCTCTAACCAGGACAGGCCGTTCCATAACATGGACTTCCTTGGTGCTGCTACTGGCTCTAGGTTTAGCTAAAGTTGAACTAGAAGATGGCCTTAGGATAGGTAAGTTATTGCTTTCAGATGTTGTCGACCCCAGGCTAGCCGCTGGGTTGTTTAAGTTATTCTGCAATTTGCAAATATACATGTTATATCCACCTTCGTGGACATAAAGCAGAACAATAATCTCATCTCAAGAAAGGTAAAGTGAAGAGAAAGTTCCTATCAAAACTTATGATGCTAATTTTGCAAAGGTTTCACCTGTAGTAAATGACTGTACATGTTCTAGGACCATTATTTCCGATCAACAAATATTACTGCAGTCAGAATGGCTTACGTTCTGTGATGAGAAATCCTCATGTGCTATAGAGCAATTCATATCGCATATGTTTTCTAACACTTTCATAGTTGCCAAGGGAGTTTCTTTAACAAGATCAGTATAACTCTTGATCACAAAACCGGCATGGCTTGTACCATATTCCATATCTAGTGGGCCAGGCCTTTCAATATCTCTTGATTTTCCTAAGCTAAAATCCCAAATCTGCAACAAGAAGGGTAAATTTGAATCACATGACGCACATATGTAGCATTAGCAAGGTGTCTTTGAATAGAAAAATAACAAGCATGAAGGAGAAGAGTGCAGGTCATGAAACCCAAAATACTAAAATAAGCTGCATGAATTTTATTTTCTTACTTATAGAAGACAAAAACATTCTCCACCAAAGTTAATTCCAAATGCTGTACACAGAAATTTAAGAGCTGCAGATGGCGGATGATTATCGCAAGTAATCCATCGCATGCTCTAACCGACATTATTGAGAAAGTCCTCCTAAAATGATGGAATAGCAGACACTTCTTTTCTCATAACAATAAATTCTAGAACTCCCACACACACAAAAAAGGGGGAGATGCTCCTTGTAACCACTTCTAAATTACTTGGTCAACTCAACCACAGGAAGGAAGTTGCTTTTTTCTTATGATTAACAAAAATTTAAGGAGGCTAATGCTTGGTTATAGTTTCAAGATACAGGAAGCAAATAAGCCCTTATAAAACTAACATGCGGCTCCAAAAAGCTAAATGCCAAACAAAGCAAAAGACAGATATATATTCAAATGCGGATTTTAAAATTATTGATGCCACAAACAACACACCCAAGAGACGGACACACTTAAAAGAGAAAAATGAAAAGAAAAAAAAATAGTCATACTGGCTTAATCACAGTTCACAAGAGAAGGGAACCCACCCACAGAAAAACAAAATCACCAAGATATTAACATCTACGAGAGAAGGAACATTCAAACAGATAGTATGTAAACTTGAAAAGGAACAGTAAAAAGGAGGTCGCTCTCAATTGCCAAGGCTGTCCATCCCATTAATCACCCACTTAAGTCACATGATGTAGAAAAGCATCATTAGAAGATCAAGGCATGCCAATTTCAAGGGTGTTTTTCTGATTTATTTTGGCTGGATTTCTAGTGTTTTAAGGAGTTATAAATGCATCCAGATTCAGCCAAAGGCCAAACAAACAACATCAATGAAAAATCCAAGCTGCACAACTGGCTTAGTGAAGGATCGTGCATTGGTTGATAAAGTGGACTACTCAAGCTTCTCCTATAGGGCCCTCAAACCATATTCTTTGAATGTTCAAGATTTGGGAGGAGTAGAAAGATAGTAAGGTGGAGTCTGTAAAAATGGAGCAAAACAAGAAGAAAAAATATCTGTTAAACACAAAAAACAGAAAAATTCCAGTATAACAGGGGGAAAAAAATTTTGAATTTATCTATAAAGAACCTAAAATATTAAACCCAGAAATAGAATAAATCTAGCAAGTCTAAAAATATGGAAACACAAAGAAGCACTGGAACTTTAAAAACAGAGAAGCAGTAAAGAGGAAGAAACTAAACCTGACTGGCTGGTTGGGCAGGATTACAGTCCCAGATTATATTATCTGCAACGAGAGCACCATTCTTTCTTAGATCCATACTCTCAGGCAGCATTAGCAAAGACGTAAATGGTATTTGCTGCTGCAACGACTGGTCGGCATCCATAACCTTGTCACCCCCATTACGCAAATCAAGACCCTCGATATTCCCCGGTGGCGCAGTCCTACGAGGCATCCCAGCAGCCGAGTCATCAGCACCTCCGTCCCCGCCTGGAAAACCTTGCCTAAGCAATTCTACCAACTGCTTAAATATCACTTGCTTGTGTTTCCCACAGCTGGAATTCTGCCGCTTAGACTCGACTGGTATCTCGCATGGAACACTAGGGTAAACCGGAGCGTTCTCATTTGGTACCATCAGTTCCTGAAGATTCATTTCAGAGGACTTGTAAGCCCACGAATCAAAGGTGGACCCGATCGAATCCAGAGAACACCAATTCGGAAACATCGTAGAGTTGTTACTCGGCGGCATCGCAGGCGGTGGCGGACGCTTCTTATTGGCGAGATCGAATCCCAAGATCGATGCGAGCTCAAGCACCGATGGGCAACCAGAGAATCCCTCTACAGGATTGCGCTCGTGCGAGGCCGAGACGGAGCAGCTCCCGTGCGCGTCCCAGTCACACTCTTGGCAAAGCAAGAGTTTATCCGTTGAGCACCGAACGGAGGCTGGCTCGGAGCTGCAATTGTCGCAGATCTGAGAACGGAGATGCTTACGAGACAGGGCGTTCGCCGAGTGAACATGTTGATCACAGAACAAACAGAGCTTCGCGGAATCAGCTCTGCAGTATAAAACTGCGATGTTTTGGTCGCAGAAATCGCAGGGAATCCTTTCTGGACTAGCTGATTTAGGGTTCTTCTCCATTTCTAGAACCCTGCCAAATCTAAGAAAAACTGGAAACCCAAACTAAACGAAGAAACCATAAACCCTAAAATCCCTATGGAATAGAAAAATCTTCCAAACAGAATATTTGTAGTGATTGAAGAAGAAAGAGAATTCCCAAGTAAAGAGATTGGTATTCGTTATTATTATAATTATTATTTTCAGTTGCACATGGGAAGAGTGGAATGGGGAGAGAGGAGAAGAGACCTGGCTGTAGAGAGCTAGTGAAGTGGGAAGAAGGAAGGGACATCAAGCCTATTAAAGACGGGACCCCAAACCCAATCAGAGATTATTGAACACTTGTCGCTGACTTGGCCAAAAACTGCTGGGCATCTTTTACTCTTGAAAGCTTATGCTCTGTAATATTCTTTCTTCTATCCCGAAATTCATAATAATGAACCATAATCAGAATTCGCATCAGTAGGACCGGAGAAATATCATGCCTCTACCAATCAACAATTGACACAATCCATGGAAAGGATCATGATATATAAATATCCATGTACCCTTTGTCAGGCATCATGTCTCAGGGGTGTGGGTCCCATGTAAAGTGCATAAGACACACGCCCTGGGGGGACGCACGGTCCTCCCAGTGCAGGTGACGCTGATTTCGTGCACCCCTTTAATGAAAGCCTAAAGTCTTCCCACATGTAGGGATGAAGACATGGCATCGAAAAAAGCGATTTTCACTTTTCAACACCATGTTTTCTGTCTAGGACACCAGGGGACGTCATTTTGCATAAAAAAACGGGTGAGATTTTGAAATTTCATCTAATCCCTACCACCTATTTTATTCCCCCTAGGATTCCCAGGGGATTTGGTAGGACCAACTAAAGTTATCCTAAGTAGCATTCTGACACATCAGTGCCGAAAAGTGAAGCATCCCCTAAAAAGTATAAATCACTTTTTCAATGTTGATGTGTCAGTCCGATGACTTTAGTTGATCCTATCAAATTCGCATTCCTTTAACGAACAACAAAAAATCCTCCCACATGGAAAGGGGACTCATCTTGTCGAAAAGTGAAAATCACATCCCAAAAAATGTAAATCACTTTTTCAACATGATATGTCCCTATGGGGAGAGAGGACTTTAGCTGTCCAGTTAAGACTTTGAATCATCTCCACTTGAACGGACACCTATCACTCCATTACCAATCAGTGCAATGCATGACATGTGGCCCTGTTTAATCAATTCATATGGATTAAAGGAGGGTTTTACAGAAAATACACAATGAATAAGTACTGGTATACTTATTAATACACCCTCAGGTATCGTCAGCAAAGATCGGAGTTGTACTTATCCATTCCCACCACTAGAGATGATGTGAATGGAAGAAAATGTTCCGTGATGAAAAAGTATATGTTGTATTTATGGTGAATTATAAGTAGACACATATTGTGTGTGGGGTCCAAAAAAGTGTTCAAGTATAAAAAAATAGAGACATAATTCAATATCATGTGTCATAAGTTGGCACATATTGTATGTGGGGTCCAAAAAAGTATTCAGGTATAAAAAGAGACATCAAATTCAATATAATGTGTCAATCAATGGCACACCTACATAGAGGCCTGTGTCAACACAGACAATCATTCTCCGACGTGAACTCATTCATTGGGGGGGAGGGGGGACACCAAATCCGTATTCCATGTGAAGTCAATGGAGGGCTATCACGCCAGTGCCTGTGCATTCAGACTTTAGTGATACTGGTGTGATATCTCTCCGTTAAAACTGCAGATGATTCAACGCATATATGTTGTTTAATTTGTAATTGAATCGTAGCTTTGGCAGTTCTTGAAGATATAATAATTTTGGAGTTACTGATTATGGCATAGAAGAAGAAACGTCATTGAGGTTAAGTAAATAATTAAACTTACAAAATATCTCGTTTGGGAAAGGACCAGCCGACCAATTGCTTTTGTCAGACTACTAATCTCATAAAGCTTTATCCTAAACTGTTTGGGGTGAACAAGGCCACAATACTTTTTTAAATTTTAAGTGGGAATCTTACTTGATGATTGTCTTGGGTCCAGGCCTATGCGACGTGTCCAAAGTTCTAGGATCCTATGGTTTGTCGCAGGTTTCATGTTCAACGGATCCAGATGAACTATTGAAAATTATACAATTGTTTATTTTTAGGAGGGACCCATCTAACAGCAAGTCTTGATCCTAAACATGATATACAAACTATCCGATTATTATTTGTATTCGGTTTATATTTGTGTCCGTTTAAAGTTAATATGAATCCATGAGTATCCGATTTGATTATATAATCATTCGTTTAAAAATAAAAGTCCTTGGAGTTAGATTTGTAAAAGTATATATAATTTTCATAGCAAGTTTAGAATTTTTGTTAACCACCTATCAAATAAGCAAATATTTATTACCACTTATCCGAATATTCAATACATAAATAAATTTATTGAGGTTTTTTTTTTTTTTTTTGTAATCGAATTTATTTGTATTCACATTTGATATTTGATTAATTTAAATGATATAAATATAATCCTATTACAAAAGTAATTGTCGAATATATAACTAAATTCCAATATATATGAAAAATAAACGAACCAAAATTGAATATGCCAATATTCGGTTCATTTGCATCCCTAGTTTGTGGCGCCTAAAACTAGAAGTGGCAATTTGTGTTGACAAGTTGGGTTCATGTCATGTCAAGATAAGGGTATATGACTATATGGCTCAACCCTAACCCAACACATTTATTAATCGTGTCAAAGGGGGTTGACTTGTTTTGACCCGAAAAACATCTATAGCCAACCCTAATCCCCTTTGGGTTCGTGTTGGGTTATAGGGTTATGTGGTAATTCATGTTGGCAGATCATATTCATGTTGTATAATGTTAAGGGTATACGACTATACGGCTCAATCCAAATCTGGCCCATTTATTAATCATGTCAAAGCGGTTGATCTGTTTTGACTTGAAACACATTAACAATCAACCCTAACTTGATTATTTCGTGTTGGGTTCATGGGTCATGTCAAACATTGCCACCCCTACATAAAACCCATCTATGAGCCTTGTTACCCCAAACCCGAGAAGCCCCCAATATGTAAGTTATAATGATTTCTTGCACTAAAAAGTGATAATAAAGAGCTATCAAAATTTTTGAGCATATGACAAAGAGGTGTTTTCAAGTAATTAATTTTAAAATAAATTCAGACCAAAAATTTATATTCCAAGAAGTGATTTAAAAAACAATTGTTAAATTACTCAATAATATGGACAGTACTCCATAGCTAACTCAAACGTGCCTCAAATAATATACAGATCTCATTTGCTCTATGAACCTATAACAAAACTGCACTCGTGGTTAATGAAAGCATCTCAAGACTATTAAATAGCTGTGAAATACCTGAATGTTTATCTTCCATTATCAACATAGAAATGAAGTGAATGATTTGATATGAATTCAATGAACTTTTGCCTTTTACCAAAATAAATAAATAAGAAAGTGATTTAAAAACCATGTGGTTACATGTGATCGTGCGGGCAACCCTTGGATTGGACTGAGGAGTCCATGCCAACCCACATGTCGGTAGGGGTGCTACATATTCAGCTTCTAGTTGAAAGTACCTCTAACCAAGTACTTTGCAAATTATTTAGTGTGGTTAAAGAAATGTGCAGATCGGATAATCACAAACATACAATTAAATTGCTAGTTGATTAGTGAATCCTATTTATAACATGTGTATAATGGATGTGGTGCGATGATGCTTAGTTTATTAATAAAGTCAATGGTAGTTGAAATGGCTGTTTTTCCTTTCCACGAATTATTACTACTGGTCATGAAAGATTTAAGCTGGCATAGGCACTTATAGAAAGTGATTTGGGGACCTCTAATTATTATGAATGCACTGAGGATTTATACACTACCCCTTTGTCCGCTAACCTCTGCCGAGGGTCAAAGAGGCCGCGGGCACATCAGCCTAGAAAGTGATTTACACTTTTTTTTTTTTTTTTTTATGGGGATGTAAATCACTTCTGATGCTGTGCCCACCCCCTTGACTGTTGGCAAAGGTTAGCGGGTGTATAAAATCTCGGCTGGAATGAATGGGATTCCCTTTCTCGAAAAAGGACAAATTGTACCCATTTTTCAATTGTGAGGCTTTTCTACACTTGGCATATGCAAACGCCTAGGTCAATGGGGGGCCACA
>JAOXJP010178792.1:0-12505 GCA_025762735.1 Platanus orientalis
GACTGCCTCCATGCCATAAACCAATGAATAGGGGGTTGCCCCTGTTGAAGTGCGAATTGATGTTCTGTAGGCCATCAATGCATAGGGTAACATTTCATGCTAGTTGGAGTGATTAGCAGTCATTTTCTGTAAGATCTTTTTGAGATTCTTGTTGGCTACTTCTACTGCTCCGTTCATCTGTGGTTTATATGAAGAGGATTTATGGTGGTGAATCTTAAACTTTTTGCAGAGTAGTTCAAGATCTTTTCCCATAAAATTAGTTGCATTGTTAGTGATGATTTTGCTGGGAACACCATATCAGCAAATGATGTCTCTTCTGATGAATTTGGCTATGTTCTTCATTATGACTACTACTAGAGATATGGCTTCAACCCATTTGGTAAAGTAGTCGATAGCCACAATGATGTATAGATGTTCATTGGGTGCCTTCTGAGGCATAAGTCCTACTACAACGACTCCCCACATGGAGAATGACCAAGGAGTAGTCAAGTTGTGCAGTTCAGAAGCTGGTGCTTTGATGATGTTGGCATAAGACTAGAAAGTGTGGCATTTCTTTACATGTAGACAGCAATCTGTTTCCATAGTTGACCATAATAACCCAATCTAAGGATCTTTTTGGTAAGCATGAGCCCATTCATGTGCAAGCAGCACTCTTCTCCATGGAAGTCTTCAATGATGGTGGAGGCTTCGACTCCGTCTATGCATCTTAAGAGAACATGATGAGGAGACTTTTTGTACAAGGTCCCTCCATGCAGTACAAATTGAGTAGTTAATCTCCGCAGAGCACGTTGATCATTTTTAGTAGCCATGGATGGGAGGGTCTAGTATTCCAGATAGTTCTTGATGTCAAGGAACCATGGCTCCCTGTTCAAATCAGTGGTTATAATCTGGAGAAAGTAGGCTGGCTCATTCCTCTGCTCAATCTTGATTGGTGTCATGTCGGCCCCTTGTGGGATGTCAATCATTGAAGCCAGCATAGCTAAAGCATCTGTAAAGTAGTTCCTTCTTCTACTAATGTAGTTGAAAGTTAGATACTCGAAACTCTTGGACAAGATTTGTAGGCATTCATGGTAGTCTAGGAACTTTGCTTCCCGAATGAACCAATCTCCGATTGCTTAGAAGATGACAAGTGTTGAGTCTTCATAGACTTCCAGTTTATCGATGCCAATCAATGGCTGCTTTCAAACCGATAATGCGAGCTTCATACTTGGCTATATTGTTCGTGCATTAAAAGTGTAGCCTTGCAGCGATTGGAATAAGAACATCTGTAGGGGAAATGAGCATGGCTCCAATCACATAGCCTAGTTAATTGACAACTCCATCAAAACACATTTTTAATCTGACAATTTTGCATGATTCAACTTTAACACATAGTATCTGCTCATCTGGGAAGTCAAATGTCAAGGATGAAGGCTCATCTGCTGGTCCATCTGCTAGGAAGTCGGCTATGGCTTGCCCCTTGATAGCTTTCTGTGAGACGTATGTGATGTCAAATTCTGATAACATCATGAGCCATCGGGCGGTTCTTCCTATGGTTGCTAGTTTTTTGAATAGATACTTGATGGGATTTATCTAAGATATCAGGAACACTTTGTATGATAGGAAGTAATGCGCAAGCCTCTTGGTGATGTAGACTAGAGAGAGACAGGTCTTCTCAAGTGGCGTGTATCTAGTTTCATAATCAATGAAATGCTTGATCAGATAGTAGATGGCCTGTTCTTTTTTCCCAATCTTATCATGTTGTCCTAACACGCATCCCATAGAGTCGTTGTGCACAATCAGATACAGAATAAGCAGACGATTTGGCTCTGGCAAGATCAGCACAAGCAAACTTAGCAGATAACTCTTGATCTTGTCAAAGGTAGTTTGACAGTCGTTGATCCATTGGGTTGGAACATTCTTTCTTAGCAATTTAAATAGAGGCTCACAAATGGGAGTGAGTTGGGCAATGAAGCGACTGATGTATTGGATATGGCCTAAGAAACTATGTACATCCTTCTCTGTACGAGGTGTAGGCATTCCAATGATTGCTTTGGCTTTTGAAGGATCAACTTCTATGCCTTTTTCACTGATAATGAAGCCAAGCAATTTTTCATAGGAGGCTCCAAAAATGCATTTGTTCAAGTTCAGCTTCAATCTGTTCTTTCTAAGACGAATAAACAGCTTTCATAAATGGCTTAGATGATCTTCTCTGTGACAAGATTTGACAATCATGTCGTCCACGTAGACTTCCATCTCTTTATTGATCATGTCATGGAAGAGGGCAGTCATAGCCCTTTGATATGTTGCTCCGACATTTTTGAGACCGAAAGACATTACTTTGTAGCAGAACGTGCCCTAGGGGGTTGTGAAAGCAGTCTTCTCACGATCTTTTACTGACATCTTGATCTAATTATAGCCTGAGAACCCATCCATAAAGGACATCATCTCGTGTCCGACAGTGTTGTTAATGAGCACATCAATGTGGGGTAAGGGAAAGTCATCTTTTGGACTGGCTTTGTTCAGGTCTTTATAATCTATGCACATTCGGACCTTGCCATCCTTCTTAGGTACAGGGACGATGTTGGCTAACCATTGAGGATATTGGATGGATAACAGGAAGCCTGCATCTAGTTGTTTTTGAATTTCTTCTTTGAGGGCTAGGGACCATTCTGATCTTAGACGCCTAGGCTTTTGCTTGATAGGATGAATATCCGGGTTAGTGGGAAGCTTATGGGTGACAAGGTCTATGTCCAGACCAGACATGTCTGCATAAGTCCATGCAAAGATGTCTATGTATTCTTTGAGCAAATTCAACAGGGCACACCTTAGATCTGAGGTGTTGGGCGTCCTAATTTTCACAATTCTAGGTGTGGTTTCTGACCCAAGATTGATCTCTTGAAGGTCGTCCACTGATGGAAGATTGCGGTTCTCTTGGCGCTCAAAGGCCTTGATCACCTCTTTTGACATTAATTCATCATCATTTCATTCTTCTTGTTCCTATTTTGTGAAAGGAAGCTTTTAGTATTTAATTTACATGAAAACAGATTTTATACCTGAGAAAAGAAACTGGACTTGGAATCAACTCCAAGTTGCCTACATACCCAATGTTTGTGTTGATCACAAGCTTGAGAAAGCTTGTTCAATCAGGATCAAGTTGCATGTAGTTCTGGCCTCGGGGTGGACCAAATTTACATTTTTTGAAAAGTAGTTGAGCCTGAAGTTACTTCTCAGGTTGCCTACATACTTGACTTTTAGCATATGTGCTTTCGAAAACATTGGTCTGTCAAGATCAAGCTGCACGTAGTTCTTTGACTACAAGGGTAAAGAAAACAAAAGACTTTTTTCAAAAGATGACTGGGCCTAAAGTTGTGTCTCAGGTTGCCTACGTACCCCTTACAAGTGCATTAGTCGAATGCTTCGACAAATTCATGAGTATGAAATGATTGGCTCTTCCAAGCCTCTGTCATCAATCCATCACCTCATCCTGATCTGCTATTGCTGTTGAGTTGGCTTTCCCGATTAGCACTGCGGCATCCACGGGTATCCACGTGTCTGGCATAATGACCTGGTCAGGGTCAATCTCGTCTAAGTCTAGTTCTCCACTCGCAATCACTAATTAGAGGGCATCTCTTACATCATTGGGGAGCGAGAGTATACTCAGGAGTTAGGTTGTCTTCCCTTTATTCTGAAGTGTGGGGGGCTAAACATTCCCTAACTTTAGGGACAGACGGCTTAGTGTTGGACATGTAGATATGAGGAGCAGTCTCAAAGTGATAGGTGGAACATGAGCTGATGACTGGGGGTGGAATTATGACTGGTTTAGGTGTTGAGTGATTGATACTGTGCTCTGTTGGTTTTGCCTGAGCGGGTGATATGGTTGGTAAGGTATTACTGGATTCAGAGAGTTGAGAAGCTGAGACGAAGCGCAATGCAGCCTTGTAGTTGACTTTCCTCTTCTTATTCTTCTTGAATTGATGCTTGAGGAGAGTTTTGAAACCTAGGCCTGCCTTGGGTGGCACTTTGACTGCCTTGATGGGGTTCTTTCTCCCTTGAGAATGTTTACCTAGACCCTTGTCTGGATCAAACTTCATTCGGGCCATCATATTGAATTTGGGAAGAAGTATTTCAGCCTTCCTCTTTAACTCGGTCGCTTCTTGCTCTGTATGAATGATTTCAAACTAATACGAGGTAAATGTGTTCAGTGCCTATAGGTTCTGAACTCCCAGTATCTTCTGGTCAGTCATGGTGATGACGTCCATATCCACTGGCACTGTGATGACCTCGTCATTGATAATGAATTTGACTTTCTAGTGTAGAGTGGATGGGACGGCACCCACCTGATGTATCCATGGTCTTCCCAATAGCATTGTGAAGAAAGATGGTATGCTTAGTACTTGGAACTGAACTTGGAACATTCTCCCTTCTATTACTAGGAGAATGAACACTTCTCCTTGGTCGCGACTCATTGAGTTATCGAAGGCCTTGATATCACATGGGTTGGGTTTCACATAGTCTAAGGAAACTCTTAGTGTGCCCAACATATCCTTGGTACAAATGTTCAAGGCTGACCCATTGTCTACCAAGATAAGTGGAATGCACATGTCTGAATGACGCGCTGTGATGTAGATTTCTCTATTGTGCACAGTATCTCCCTTAGGGATTTCATCCTCAGAAAATGTGATGACTCTTGGCATTGACACCCTTGCCACCATATTCTCCAGCCTGTCAGGCGTGATCTAGGCATCCACAAAGGACTTTCTGAATATGCTCAGGAATCTTTCTCAATGTTGCTCTGATGTGAGCAAGAGGCCCAAGATTGAGACCTATGCTGGTGTCTTTGACAACTGCTTGACCAAGAATAAGTGGGACTTCCAAATAGCTGCTTCGAAAACCTCATTTTCTCTCTTATCTTTTGCCTCTCTAGATTGCTTCTATATCTCTGTCTCTATCTCTATCTCTTCTTCTACCATCTTTTCTTTCCCTTTGCCCTCAGGGTGCAGACATGTGACCGGTTTGGAGACTCTGCTAGATTGGGTAATAAAAGCTATAAGCTCTTCTAGCTCATCTTTTGAAAGTTCAAGATTTGTAACTTCTCCAACCAGATAGCCCAATGGGATCCTATTCAGCAACTACTAGATTCTGGTAGGTGGAGGAATGTTGATGACTTGGCAAGGAGATGAAAGGTCAGTGAGTGGGGCATGTAATGATGGTGCTGGGATGATATGAGGTGATGAAAAAGGGTCATGAGTTGCTAAACCTTCCCCCATATATGTTGATGTTAGGGGGAAGAATTGAAATTACGCTTTCTGGAGCCATATCCCATATATGAGTGAGCAAATGCTCATATTCAAGGGGTGAAATAGGCTCAAGGGTGTATCCTCCTATGGTGGATACATGGTTGATAATAGGTAAGAAGATGACTTTTTTGGGCTCTGAGGCTTTGGTGATGTAGCTGGCAGGGTTGAATTGAATGCTGGTAGTACCTATCATGTTGACCCCTTTCAGTAGCTTGTGGTTGGGGAGTGGATTTTGGATGATGTTGGTAATTGGTGGGAGATTGATGGGTGTGGGGTCAAATGATACCTTACCTTCATCGATCAAGTCTTGGATGTCAGGCTTGAGGTGGAAACACCTATCAAGGGTATGCCCCAGAGTCTGGTGATACTCACAATGCTCCATTTGATTGTAGTTGTAAGGCAGAGGGTAAGGTGGAGGCTTAGGATCAATTGGCTGTAACAGCCTCTTCTTAATGAGATACTCCATTATGTAGTCATACGAGTAGGGCAAAGGGGTGAACTTCCTTTTCTTCTTTCCTTCGCTGGGTGTACCAGGTAGTTAGGCTGGTAGAATTGCTATGTTTGAGGAAGGATGACATTCATAGCTGTAGGATAGTTCTAAGTTGGCTGTGGCAGAGGCAGAACATGACCACTGTTCTGACTGGGCTACGGAACCTCAATGGTGTGCACCTGATTAGCTTCTGGCCGTGTAGTGGCTGCCTTCTTTAGCATAGTTTTGGAGGAACTGGCTGGGGTGAGTGATGCCTTGTGTACCAACCCCGCCTTGATGGCCAACTCCACCTTGCTAGCTTTGTCAACAACCTCAGTAAAGTTGTTTTGTGATATAATCAGAAGCATTAGCTGGTAGTAGGACCCAGTGTTCTCATGAAGGTTTATATCAGGTCCTCCTTGGACATGGGATGCTTTAAGTTGGAGGTTTTTAGTCTCCATCTGTATGCGAAATCCCTGATACTTTCTCCTGAGCTCGGCCTCATTCCTTCAACTTCTTCTCTGGTGAGTAGCAATTTGAGATTGAATCTGTAGTGGTTGACGAATGACCATGTCAAAGCCCTCCATGTGCTGACATTGTTCCTTTTTTGGGTTGCCAGCCACTTTCTAGCATTCTTCTCTAAGCTTTTGCCGAACATCTGGACCAAGATCCGTTCATCATGTCCTCATTGGAATATAGCATTGTAATACATGCGGAGATGCATCCTGGGGCAGGTAGTACCATTGTACTTCTCAACATTTGGCATTTGGAAGTTTGGTGGTAGCACACCCCCAGGGTGTATGCAGAGGTCCTTGAAGTCCATAGAGATAGGGAACTGTCCTCCCTTTATAAGTTCTAACTCGACAGTGAGCTTTGCTCTCTGTGCAGCTGTCTCATCTTTCTCTTTCTCTTCTGTTTGACAGCCCATATTGTTCCTCAAGGTCAAAGGCAGCTCTGTGCTCTGGCTGTAAGTATGTAGTTATGGACCAGAGTGGGGTGTTAACATAAATGGGACCTTGTGTATAAGCCTGACTGTGTTGGAGCTCTGTAGCATTGGGGAGTGACATTGCAACCATTGAATTCAGACTCTTAGGCCCTCCCTGCTTCATCAGATACTGAAACATCAGCTTCTCAAACACAGAAAGGGGAGGAATGTGAAGTTGTTCACTGAGGCTTGGTTGGCTAAGGGATGGTGAAGACGATTGAGGTGTGGATGAGGATTGACTGGGTTCTAGGGTAGATGTCCAACCTTGCTGGGACATGAAATCCCCCATGAGTCGCTCTACCTCTGATCTGACTCCCTCTAGGAAGGTTCTTTTTGGAGCGATCCTTGTGGGAGGTGGATTCTCCACAGATGCTTCTGGTGTATTCCTTGATGTAGGAGGTGATGTTGACTTGTCTACCATTGCTTTTCTTCACTGAGCTTTTTTCTGTTTTTATAGTCAAGTCTCTGGGGGAGAAATTATGGCTTGCTTATCTTGAGTGAAAAGGAAAGAATTGCATTGTTATTATTTGTTAGGTTTATTTTTCTTGATTATTTAAAGGTTGACAGCCAAGTGCTTTACAAGTGCATATGTCATACAAGTGAATTCATGTCCTTTAATTTAAAACATAAGATTTTGGGAAACAAAAAGCTTTGTACATTATATACATATCAGAAAAGAATACAAAAGGTGGGGGACTTGCCCCAATACATCAGAAGATAAGTAAAATCTAGAGATCAGGCACTATTGGAGGTGGTGGAGGTGACACCGGCTCATAACCCAGGGAATAGATCTATTCCCTTAGCTCGCAAACCCATGACTTCATCCATTGATCCTGCACAAAAGCTATGTCATTGTTGCGTCTCATCTCATTTCCCAAATCATCATGGGAAGTCCTACTATCGTTGAGCTCACTTTTCAAGGACTGAATGAGCTCTGCTTGCATTTCGTTCCAATGTTGGGTACATTCACGTGAGACCTTGGCCTCTATACATAAAAGTACTTCAGCATCTAGGGTAGCTTTGGTTCGGGCATAGGCCGCCTGTTCTTCTGCTAGATCTGACAAAGCTTGCTCGTAGTCTACTTAAGTATGAGAATGTTTTGTACGTGATGAAGATGTAGACTCGATGCACTGTCTCTTGTTCAAAGAGGTAGATGCTGAAGGAGTAGAAGGTTATATAGGAGGCCTGTGTAAGAGCCATTGCTCATATCCCCGTGTCATAGCCTATGTCTTTGTGGATACTAGTTGTGGGTGTCCTAAGACTCCCGTGTGTGAGTTTTCCTATAGATCAGCTAAGATGGACTGAGTGTGATTGGATGTGCGGTGATCGAGCTTGTATATGCTGTCGAAAGCTATAGGAAAATCAAATGGTTCTTGCCTGAGTGCCAGCTGACGCAAAACACGTATTGGTACATAGGGAGTGCTCTAGTGTACTCCTATGATGACCATGTAAGTACGGTCCTTTATAGCAAGAAGTGGGTAGCGTGCCTTATGCCATACGACATGCCATGTGATTTGCTTAGGGAGTATAGCAGCTAGTAGGCTTTGATAATCTGCTGTAGTGGTCCGGTTTGGCAGAGGTCGGCTTCTGACGTGGATCTGAATCGAGGCCAGATCACGTGACATATAAGCTGGGAAAGATGTAAGGACAGGTAGATGTTCCCGTAATCAAGCCTTTAGAAAAGTTGGGCAACCATATATTCGGTCTTTCAGATGCCAAGCACAGTATGAAAGACTAGAGATAGTCTTTGAGATGATCATTGGTGCAAGTGCGCTCTTCTGGAGATGTTGATCTAAGATGTCCAATAGAATGACATGAATGTGATGACGGCTATGCGACAGTAAGAGCTTTCCTAAGATAACTAAAGTGAATGCCCTGAACTTGACTGGGTCGTCGAAGTCGTCGGGTTTCTTCCAACCTTTCTCTAGTAAAAGGTTGAAGGAACAATGTTAGTATTTTCCTGAGGCTTCTTTGGGCAGTGATGCTTTAGAGATATCAAGTGTGTGAAAGTTCCTCTAATAGTGGGGCTTATAATCCAGGATTATAGCATTGGTGCCTAGGCAATGATCCCAACCTAAAAAGGATTTGAGCTCCTCAATGGTGGGTGTAAGTTCGTGTTCTCCGAATCAGAAAACCATGCATGTTGGATCCTAGAAGGAAATGGCTGCTTCTATTAGTGGCCAATCCAAATTGATATGAGCTAGGGCCAGTGTTGCACCTAGTCGGCTTTGACATTTCTAGATTTCCTGTTCTTTGGGAGGAAGGGAAATTAGGGCATTTGCAAATTTTGCGGAGATGGTAGGATATGCATCCAAGTGTACTGACCTGTGAGCCATGTCTGTGAGCATAATGATGAACACAGGGTTAGAAATGTCATTTTATAGTGGAAAATAACATTTTGCAGGATTTAAGCCTAACGCCAGATTTTTACTTCAACGCTTGTTTTTAAATTAAATTAAAATATGTGTTGAGGGGTAAATCAGGCGTTAGAGTTATTTGAGGGAAAATGTCTAACGCTTGTTTATTGCCTTAACGCCAGTTTTTTAATTCAATTAAAAAAATAGGTGTTGGGAGGTTAAACAGGCATTGGAATTAGTTACGAGTTTAAATGGCCTGCGACCATTTTTCTTTTGTCTTTATTCTTTGCTTTTGCTATTTCTAGTTAAAGAATAGTGGAGAGGTCCCCACAAACCATTTCCTTTCACCTTCTTCAAAAAAATTATTCCCTTTTACATTTTGTTTGATTTCAATGGAGCAAGTGGGGCCAAGCCGACACTTTCCACTTCTCTCTACCCAAGAGAAAGCCTTGTAGAAGAATCCGGTTGCAGACAAGGTAAGCTTTCCATTTTAATTTTGCATTTTCTTTTCATTTTGATTTATTTGAGTTTAAGTTTATTGAAGCAAACTTATAACATGCCCATTTTGATTTTTGAATGATTTAGAGTAGGATTTTATGCATTTGAAATGGCTTTTGGATTTTTCAAACGCCTGAAAATTACCGCCCTAAGTTACAGGTGTAATGCCTGTTTTCCCTTTTTTTGAAAAATAGGCATTGAGTTGGAAATCTGGCATCAGGATTGAAAACTCGCGTCAGTTTAAAAAACTGGTGTTAGGCCTGAGAGACAGTTTTGACATTTTGATGCTTTTGATTTATTTTGATTCTAAACATTGTTCTAACATTCTTTAACTTGTTTTTCTATGCAAGCTAAAAGAATAGTATAGCACCACGGCTTGTGGTCTGGGGTGCTGAGGTTGTGGGCTCGGATGTGTCTGGCTGTACAGGAGAGAGTGAGGGCCATGGGGTTTGGCCACTTCCTGACTCTCCCCATGGTACCGGCCAACAAGGCCTTGCTGATGGCATTTACAGAGAGGTGGTCTCCCATTACTCGAACTTTTCATCTCCCAGCCGGGGAGATTAGGGTGCCCCCGATTAATTTCTTTATGTTGATGGGGTTGTCCATGGATGGGACACCCCCCTCCTAGCTCAAAGGACTTCGACCCCGCACTTGTAGCTCGCTACATCGAGCCATAGCCCGTGGTCTATTATAAGGGCACCAAGGGTGTCCTCCCCTCCTGGTTCAAGGAGGAATATGTCTGGGCTACAGAGGATAGTTCAGACGTAGAGAATGATCGTTCTACATGGACCTTCCTTCTATACATGCTGACTAGATTGATCTTTTGTGGGAAGAGAGACATAGTCTATTTTTACTTGTTGCCGGCCCTAGAAGACCTAAGTTTGGTGGCTTCACCGAGTTGGGGTAGATCTGCCCTCGGGTGGATGTACCTCAACATGGGTGAGATTGCCATGGGACAAAGCCCTCATTCTTTTGTTGGCTTGTGCTTCCTGTGGGAGGTATATACATTCCAATGTTTGCTTTTGAATTTGTTGTCTTGTTTTATTACTATATCTTAGATTGTTGTGTTTTTGTGCAAGTGTGGTGCTATGAGCACTTCCCTACCTTGGCCCCAAAGCGGAGGGGTGAGGAGGTGTTCCACTTCCCATGCGTAGCTAGGTGGAGGGACACCCTCCCCAAGACTCGAAAGTTGATTTCTACTATCCGACTTGAGCTGGACCTACTCACGGCTGACCAGGTAAATACACAATGTTTAATTTTGTTTGTTTATATTAGTTTTGAAGATCATTTGCTGATGTCTACTATGCTTGTGCATATTAGATGGCGGCCATAGGCACGCTGGCCTTTAGAGGCTGGCGATGCTACAGCCCAAGCCTCAGCTTGGGAGTGGTCTTGCCAGAGAGTGGTATTGGTGGCTCTGGGTGAGGTCACCATGTACCTCGATGAGAGGTGCTGGAGGCAGGTGGGGGAAGGGGTAGAGGAATTTGTAGTACCTCACCCACCCCCCAGGGTGATTGAGAGTGAGGGGGCCTCCAACCTTGGAGATGAAGGCACTGATGCCTCAGAGTTCTTGGACTGGGCTAAGGACTATCCTGAATGGTGGGCCATTCAGAGCTGTGGGCCTTTGGGAGGACCCATGGAGCCCCTGGTAAGTGTATTTCATTTCATTTCATTTTGAAAGGTATTAGTGTTTTAATTTTGATGGTTTTGACAGTGTTTGCTTTGACTTGGGCAGGTTGTTGCTGCCCAGCCACCTCCTGCTCGGTGAGGGAGGAAGCGGAGGGCTCCACTCGTGGAGCCTGATGTGATGGGCCTAGTGCCTGAGGTGGTAACTTTACCCAGTGCAGGGGGTGAGGCCATTGAGATGCCTCTTTCTGAGGCAGAGTTGCCAGGGGGTTAGATGCCCCCTGAGGGTGTGACTCAGGTATATTGTTAGCACATTTTAAATTCATCTGCAATTTTTTTTTGACTTAGCATTGTGTACTTATACAGGTCTCGAGAAAGGTGTTCCTAAGTGCCCTCTACCGGCTAGCTAGATGCTTTGCCTTGGTGGGGCAGAGGCATCAGGCCCACGTGGCAGAGGTGGAGACCCTGAGGGCCACCCACCGGACTGAGGTTGAAGAGGTAATCATATTACTAATTATTAGTTATCATTGGCTCTTTATTAATAAGTTTTTAAATATTTTGACATTGGGTTTTGATTTTGCAGTTGCAGAGACAGATCTCCGTTCCAGCGGACATGGGAGGTGATGGTGGAGACACTGAGATGCCCCACACTAAGTCCAAGGTAGTGGGACCAGGGGGAGATGAAGCTGAGAGAGACAAACCACTCAAGACTGAGCCACCTGCTAGGGAGCCTGAGGTCGAGTAGCCTAGTGGAGGGACCAAGGCTAAGGAGCAAACTACAAGAGAGTTTGAGGCTAGAGGAGAGCCCGAGGTATCTACAGAGCTACCCGAGCTACACATGGAGTTGGTGCCTAGTGGAGTAGTGACAGAGACTCCTTTGAGATTTGATGACAGTCCTCTCCCAGAGCATCTCAGACCTGGTTAAATTCCTCCCCGTGCTAATGAGGAGGCCCGGTACAAAGCTGGTCAGCTATACACCCAAAAGAGGGTGAAGCATATGGGTAGGAGGGGGAATGTAGACCATGTGGTTAGCAGCTCTGAGGAGTGACTACAGAGCTAGGCTCCCTCTTCTTTTTTTTTTGGATGTATTTAAACATTGATTTTTGATTGGTGGGTTATATAGATGAACCCGAGGTGACATTGTACAGTTGTGAGATTTTTATTTTTTGTTCACTTTTGAGAGATGTTTGTAATTCAGATCAGATGTATATTTTAATCATTTGAGGATGATTTTTACTCATTTTCTTTGCTTTTATGGTTTGATTCCATTGTGGAATGTCTACGCAATTTG
>JAOXJP010178803.1:0-12505 GCA_025762735.1 Platanus orientalis
GGATTCCGGATAAAGGTGGGACCTTTTCAGTTAAATCTGCTTATGGAGTTCTAGTAAATAGGGAGGAGGAGACTTTTCAATGGAAAAGATTATGGAGACTTAAGGCACCTTCCAAAGTTTTCTTTTTTAGTTGGACGGCTTTAAAGACTCGCATTCCTACTCTGGACTACTTGCAAGGGAAGGGCCTTATTCTTCCCAATATGTGCCCCTTATGCAAATGTAGAGCTAAGTCGGCCGATCACATCCTTGTCTCTTGCCCCTTCGCCCTTGAGATTTGGGGTACTATTTTCTTGGAAGAAAACTTAGCTTGGGTCTGTCCTAACAAGTGCACTACTTTTTTCCAGCAATGGTACTCCCCCTCTAAGCATAAAAAGTGTGTGGTTTTGTGGCGTTTGTTCATGCCGGCTGTTTGGTGGTCTATATGGCGTGAAAGAAATCAGCGGATCTTTGAGGACCATGCGGAGCCTTCTTACATTGTTCTTAGAAAAACAAAGGAATATCGTTTCTTTTGGGCTGCAAATTGTAAAATTTGTGAGGGTTGGTCTATTGTAGATATTAGAAGTGAGTGGGTTAGTATTGTTTCCGGTGAGACCCCGCTTTAGCCTTTCTTGTTGGGGCCGCCTTTTTTTTGTTTTCTTGAGGGGATTTATTATCCCCTCTCTCCTAAATATAATTTTGCTTTATCAAAAAAAAAAAATTCCAGTATCTTCCCTTGTACTGCATCAGATTCACTTGAAACTTTAGAGTTACCTTCCTCTTTTATAGTCCTAACATCCTACCAAGTTCTATTAAATTCTCATCAGCCTAATTGCTAATAATAATTGTATTAAAGCTATCAGAATTTCTAGAATTGTTATCTCTGAGTGGAAATTGTTCAGCCTTCTTAAACCATATCTGATGTGACATATATTAAGTGGGCCCATACCTGCATCACCTTTTATATAGAATTACATCACCCTTGAAAAATAAGCCCTAGTTGCTACATCCTAAAACCTACTTACTAAAAAGACTTAACTTGGGAATCAAGACTAGCCAAAACTATCCATGGGCCCCACAATCTAGATGTATTATTCCCTTACATAAATAAGAAATTCTAACCCTCTTTATTACAAGATCGACAGTAAAGAAAAATACCTATCTATGGGGCCTACAATCTAGTTGTATTATTTACTTGGGAATCAAGACTAACCAAAACTATCTATGCGCCCCACAATCTAGATGAATTATTCCCTTACATAAATAAGAAATTCTAACCCTCTTTATTACAAGATCGACAGTAAAGAAAAATACCTAATCTAACCTTATTTTTCTAGCAACTTTTGGACCCCTTATAATCATCCATGATCTTCTCTTCCTGAAGATCCTAGAAGCTCCTGCATCATTCTCCCCCGGTGGGAGAAAATTCGCCATCAGATTTTTTAATGAAAAATTTCTTGCGCTAGACCTCAAACTTCTTGTTGATAACTCCATTAATCTGAAATCAACCACATTCTCCTTAATGCAAACTTCATCAATTTGTGGTACCGGCATCTAAGAAGATGATATGGATTGAAGAAGTGAACAATCAATCTTTCATCAATCCATGGTTTTCCGGAGACATCATTCTTGATGTAACACATCATTCTCAATTGCTTCATATAACACATCATTCTTGATATATGCTTTTGATTAAGTTGATGACACTGACCATATATGAAAATTAGCAAGATATTTGTTTTCTCATAATAACTAACCTTCCTTTCATCAATCCAAGGTTTTCCGGAGACCACCTTATAATCTTCCAAAGGGACAACTTAACAGTCAACACTATCCATATAGTGCCTCCTTTTAAATTGAACAATAAAATCTTCATCATAATAAGCACAATAATGTCGGTCTTTAGCATTTTGTAGGAGCTTCTCCACGACACTTAAAGAAATCAGATTTTCATCATATTTATTACTGATCAGAACTATAATTACAGACTAAGAGTAAACAACTCAGAATGTCTTAGAAATTGGTAGACAAATAAATAAGGAGGTAAATAATAAACTCGTAAAGTTTCAATTTATTTGGACAAGTATTGATAGTTCAAACTTACAGAACTCAGACCATTGTACAGAATTATAGCATCACAACAGAGAATATAAATGATGTTAAAAGAGGTAATAGAAGAAGAAGAAGAAAATCCAACCAGCACCAACCAATTAAAAGCAATTAGCAGCACCAACTACTAATAAGAGATCGTACAACACCACTGCTGTGAAGAAGAAGCAGCACCAACTTCAACTTAGGGTTTCAATAATATTTCTTAATAAAAACTGCCACATATGTTGGGTACTACTACCCTTTATATAGAATTACATCACCCTTGAAATAAACCCCAGTTGCTAAATCCTAAAACCTACTAACTAAAAAGATTTAACTTGGGAACCAAGAATAACCAAAACTATCCATGGGCCCCACAATCTAGCTGTATTATTCCCTTACAAAACTAAGAAACCCTTCTAACCCACTTTATTACAAGTCTGCCACTAAAAAGAAAAATACCTAATCTGCCCTTATTTTTCCAGCAACTTTTGGACCCCTCATAATCATCCATGATCATTTAATTTCTTTTTGAAGATCCAAAAATCTCTCCTATCACGTATCACCACTGCCACCAGTCCACAAAATAAAACGTCCCCGTAGCTATAACAAAGCAGCTATTGCTCAACGACAAGACTACACATTCCTCCACCACAGCTCCCTAGGGTTACACAACCCTTAAACCATATGCCATGGACAAACACCTCATTAATCACCTTCAAAGGATCAAACACAGGGCTACAGCAGCATTTGAATGAAGATACTTAAACATTACTGTAATATCAATATATCAGCAGCAATCACCATACATGTCACACACATCCGATACATCTTACAGGTTGAAATAAAACCAAATTTCATGAAATAAGCTCTGATTTAAGTGATGTTTGTTTCTACGGCTCTCTAAGATTGTGGTGAGTCAAGAACTACTGTCCAAATCTACAGAAAAACTCCCAACCTTACGAACTACTCAATTAACTGAAATCTAGAATCTTGATTTTTCAACAAAGAAAATTGACAGAAACATGTCTTCCCAACTCCAAAATATTCTATAGATATTACCATTCATCAGGTAAAATTTTGATCTACTGATCTCCATACTAACCTTGGGGGTGTCCGTACAATTGCTGACATTACTTCAATGAAATCTCTACTCCTCTACTACAAAATGAGCTCTAATACCAAGTTGTAAGGTATGATTTGTGCAGATCTAGGGTTTGGAGAAAGAAGAAAATGCAAAAGTTTTTTTTTTTTTTGCTTTTTTTAAAGGATAAGATAATTCATTAAAAAAGACAACCCAATGCGCAAAAATACAGCATGAGAAATGCTCGAGAGAACAGGCCAACATAAAGGAGAAAAGAGAGCAAAAAAGAAAGACCAAGAGGCTACATGATAAGAGAATCCCAATCAAATATCCAAGATCGGAAAGGAAGCCTCTCCCGATTCGAAACTACGAACATCCAGTCATAGATTTTAGAGAGAATGGCGTCAATAATATTGTGAAGCAGCCTAGATTTGTCTTCAAACATTCTCTTATTTCTCTCCGCTCAGACAACACAACATAAGGCTAAAGGGATCAACTTCCACAGTCCTTCCCAATTCGCTCCCACCTCCACTAAACTGAAACTACCAACAAGAGAGAAGGCTATTAACAGAGCTCGGTTGAACCCAAGCCACGCCAAGAGGCGCAACCCACGGATAGTGAATAAAGAGATGCCCCGAGGATTCAGCTGCAAAAGTGCATATGCAAGACCGATTCGGGATCATCATCCCTCTCACAATCAGATTATCAATCATCGCAGCCCTATCCCAACACAATTCCCATAGAAGGAAAGAAACCTTCAACTGAATTAGGTTGTTCCACACACACTCACCTGGATAGGAAGGCAAGGCAAAGGAGCACAGGGCAATATACATAGATTTAACAGTGAAACATTTCTCTTCATCCAGGCTCCAAATCATTTCTTCCTACTGTCCAATATCCCCAATACCATATCTCTCCAAAGCCTTCAATAATCAACCCATCTCCTCAAACTCCCAATCATTAAGGTTTCTTCTAGGCTAAATATTCCATGAACAAAGCAGTTTGGTTCTGATCATATGATATTTTACAGACCCTCACTTATCATCCACAAGTCTATAACAAGCAGGAAAAAGATTGCACAACGGCTCCCTTTTAAACCAAGGATTCTACCAAAATCTCACACCTTCACCATTTTTTATTTTAAATCTAGCAAATCTGAAGAAAGAGCTCATCCTTTTGCAAATGCCCTTCCAAACACCACACCTAGCAAACCCCCTAGCATTCTAGTAGCCCACCTAAACCACTCCTCCCCATATTTGGCCGCCACCACATGTTTCCAAAGAGCATTCCTATTTACACCAAATTTTCACAACCATTTGTTGAGAAGGGCTCTAATTGTTTCCCGTAAGGATCGAATACCTAAACCCCCTTGATCCAAAGTCTTGCCGACATCCTTCCACCAGACCCAGTGAATTTTCTTCATCTCATAAGAGCCCCAAAGGAAATCCCACTAAATACACTCAAGTTGGTTAATAACGGAGCACAGAACCTTAAAGAACGAAAGAAAATGAGTTGGCACGCTTGAAAGGACAACAAAACCAACTTGCCCCCTTTTGATAGATAATACCCTTTCCAACTAGAGAACTTCCTCCCCATCTTCTCAATAATAAGACTCCCCATAGCCTTAGAAGAGGATTTCGCACCTAGGGGCAACCCTAGGGAGGTAATTAGGAGAAGGACTACATCACACCCCAAAATAGAAGCCACCTCCCCAATAGAGGGAGCATCACCAACATGGCTTTAAGGTAGATTTGTACCAATTCACTTTCAAACTTGTAGTAACTTCCATGATCAGAAGGATGCATCTCAAGTTTCTCATCCCTTCCACATCAGCTTTAAGCATGAACAGCGAGTCATTTGCAAATTGAATGAAAGAGACTAATGGCCCCCCATGGAGAGAGAAAAAAAACCCACAAAAACTACCTTGAAGACCATTCTACCCAACAAGTCAACCACCATAATAAACAAGGAGATAGTGGATCACCTTGTCTTTGCCTACGGCTCCCCACAAAAAAGCATTTCGAAGAACTATTCACCAAAACAGAAAAGGAAGAAGAGGAAGTACAGATTTTAATCCAATTTCTCCACTTTGCCCCAAAACCCATCTGCTAAGGACCCAGTTTAGATATCCCCAGTTGACATGACCATAACTTTCTCCATATCAACTTTGCAAGTAATATCAGCCCATTCTGCCTTTCGCATCACAACATTATACTCATTGGCCAACAAAGAGCAATCTATAATCTGTCCCCAACCACATTAGCTCAAATTTGAAAGGACGAGATCTTGAAAGGGAGGAATTATCTCGGAGAAGAATAGGGATGTGGTTAGAGCCAGAGTTGGAAGGGCCTCTTGGAGAACATCGGGACCTACTCCAACTAATCAGTAGTAAAGAGGAACCAATCTAACATGCTACTAACACGAGAATCCTGATTATTAGTCTAAGTGAAAGTATCTCCTCGCAACGGGAGGTCCACCAGATCAAACTTCTAGATAAAGTCATTAAACTGTCACATATGACTAGTCATCCTAGAGGCTCTCAACCGCTCCCTAGGATAACGAACAACATTAAAGTCTCCCCCAACACACCATGACACATCCCAATCAAACCAAACTTTGCCCAATTCCTCCCGAAGTAACCTAAACGCAGCATGGTCGCACAAACAATAAACACCTGAAAACGCCCATAGCTTCTTATCATCCTTATTTCTCCCTAAAATTGAAACAAAGAACACTCCAATCTGATGATCAATCACCTCCATAACCTTAGAATTCCATGCAACTAAAATCCCGCCAGCACTCCCCGTCACCGCTTTATGAATAAATTCAAAAGACCTACCCCACAAATCCACAGCCATCATCCTATCAATATTTTGAAGCTTTATCTCTTGCAGTGAAAAAAGATTAATCTTCCACCTTTTCACAAGGTCTTTAACCCCCCTCCATCGCTTCTCCCTCCCAAGACCCCTAACATTCCAAATACAAATGTTCATATTCATCATGAGAAACAGACTAAAATCTCCCTCTTCTCCCCTCCTTTTTTCGCTTCCCCTTTCCTCCTAATCATATTGAATGTCGAACTGCAGATTTTTCAACTCCCAAGACCCCCTGTTGCCCATAAATATTTTGTGGGTACCCTTAGGCCGCCTAGGACTCTAGCTCTGTCTCCTCTCAATTTCCCAAAAGAAGATAGGGATAGAGGAGGGAGTATCAAGATAGGCTCAACCTCATTAATCAACTCATCCTCCCCAAGGTCCTCCATCCTATCACCCTAACCCTGAGAGTCAACAAAGGAGCCGTCGAACATATAATCCCCCCATCGTCTTTTCGCCACTTCAAGCAGCTAGGACAAACCTTCAGAACACCAGACCTTAGCTGCATCTCCTAACGTCCCCAACACAGGGGCTCTCTTAGTCGAGCATGATTGACTGCACCTAGACCCAGCCAACTGAGGCTCTTATCTCGACCACCCGGCATAAAACACAGGACCGAAACTATAACCCCCCTCCTCATCATCATCGCTCAGCTCATTTGTAGTTACCTTGGCTTTTCTTATCCCTTCCAATTCCAACATCCTTCAATTATGCTCAATCTTCTCTAGATCGGTGATAACAATCCCATTTCAAGACTTCCCTCCGGCATTAGGGTAACAAAGCCCCATAGAAGGGTGATGTACAAGACCTTCCGGCTTCCAGTGTACCTTCGGAGAAATCCGGTCAACATAAACCCCCTTCCGACCAGCGAACAATCCACCACGGATGTGCTGCCTCTTCTCTCGTCGCCTCTGCTCCTTACCATGACAATCAAAACCCTTACTCCCCCTTTTCCTTAAGACTTCCTTATAAGTCTTATGAACCCATTAAGATTTGGGTCTCGAGCTGGGACCCAACCCTATGGACCTAACCCTATCCCTAGACATGGACCTCGCTCCATCTCTCTACTTAGCCTTCCCACTAGATCCGGGCCTAGCCCTTTCACTGGATCTATCCCTATCCCTGGGCCTGGGCCTGGGCCTTCTCATCAAGGATCGGTCCTTATGCACAAGACCATCCCTATACCCCTTGACTAGAGTCCCACAGCTACTCAGGCTCCTAAATCGATGGTTTACAAGATTCAGATCAAACACCTTTCATACCCTGTGCTTCAAGTTACGGCCCTAGTTCGGGGGACCCTTCACCCAACCGTTCTAGTTCGACTCGACCCTCACATGGTCATGATCAACTCAATCTGACCCATTTCTTCCTCCATCCCTCCTGATAGGACTCCTAATTCGAGGACTCCCTATGGCCATATTTCGAGATTTAAAATTCAAACTTTCCTTAGCTTCATGCCTCTCATTATAACCCTCCGGATCGCCAGAATATTCCCCATTTCTTTGTCCCACACCTTCACGCCAAAGAGCAAACTCGGATGCTAGCATGAAGATAGGAAGCTTCTGCTTCCAAATCGCCACCTTGTATACCAGATGCCCATCCGCGAACCACACAGCAGCCAAAGCCAACTCCATTCGTCTCACCCGAAGCTTAACCCACTCTAATGAGTCACAATCTTAGGCTTCACAGTCCATCAGCCCCCCACAATATTCCCCAATCTTCTCAAAAGTCTTCCTTCCCCAAAGATGAGCTGGAAGACCGAATCCTTATATCCAACCCCCCCCCAATCCTCAACCCCCTTCATCGTTCACTATCAACATTACGAAGGCACCCAAGAGTCGGGTGCCACACATCAAGTAATAGACCACCACCATCCCACTTTCTAAGGCCCTCGTTCAACACATCAAGGAATAGGCAAACCATTAAGGAATAGGCCTTTAACCATACACCTCACCTGCAACTCACCCCCAACTCTCCAAGCTTTTTCCCCCACTACTGGAGAGCAAAGGGATTGGGATTATCACTGATAACTCTTCCAACCAAACATGACTGCAAGCGAGCCATCCTCGACTCTAGATCCTGGTGCGGGAATGATAGCACGTTAAATCCCCTACAATCCTCCCCCCCCCAAGGGCTTGATAGAGAAGGCCAAGCATTGTGTCTCTGAAGGTCTTACCCCTCTCAACACCTCTTGTCGGCCAGCACAGTTTAACAACCTCAGCTTCTACCTCTAACCCCCCATTCCTTGTATGAAACTTTGTTCTAGACCTGAGACCCACCCAAGGTAGTGGTCCCTTCTTTCCTCGAAAGCCTCAACGACTTCACTGCCAAGCTCCAGTCATCTCCCATCTTCTTCCTCCTATCATTATCACTCCTGAACCTGGGGCCCACCCAAGTGGTGGTCCCCTCCTTCCTCGATACCCAAAACCCCCAGTCATTCACCAACCAGTCATCTTCACCGCCAAGAAGGAGAAAGGAAAGAAGATAAGGCCAATATGTATGAGAGAAAATGAGTATGTAAAATCCTCTCTAAATATTTATACTCTATACAAAAATACAATAACGTACAAAGTAAAACCTTTATAAGAGAAAAAAACACAAATACCTTTATACTAACATGTAATTTTCCATAGATTCTTCTTCCCATTCATTGGGTTTATTGAGCTTAACAAATTCATGGTTAAGAGACCAAGACTATTAGGATGGGGTAAACAAAATTACGTAGTTATCCCCTAATCTTTATTTCTTTACCATTTAAAATTAAAAATGAAAGAAAAAAGTTTCTTTTAGCAGCTTTACCTAACTTAATCTACTTAAGTTAATGCTTATGATATATATATATATATATATATATAAACATAACTCATGCAAACAAAGACCAAGAATTTCTACATCCACAACATGCTAGCCTTGAGAAAACAATATAGATTTGCAAAATCTGAGTTTTTTTCTGGATGCTTCAAGTTAGTCAAAAGACAGAATAGATGACATTATCTAGTATAAACAGACCCAAAGAGTGGAGAAAAGGCTTGGATAATGCAGATGAATGATGACATGTCAAGCTTGTAGAGTGTTGTTGGTTGCCAACAAAAATTCTTTTACTTATGGGTGTAACCCATGGGTGGTTCTTCCAATTTGGGTTATCAAAAAGCATTCGGGTTCAGTAATGCCTCTAGACCGAGGACTTTTACAACAAATCAATGTCACCCAAATTGGTAATAAAAAGAAAAATCACTAAATTGGAAATGCAAAAAACAATGTTAATTACAAAGATACCTTCAAACAAACAGATTAGTTGTTGCCCTTCTAATGTTGAAGGAGGACTTCGTTGAATCCGACTCTTCGAACAATACAAATTGGCTGATGTCCTTCTACTAGAAAAACTTATTTGAATCATGTTTTATAGTACAGTCAAATTGCCTGATACAGGATTTCGAATCACTGCAGGATCAAGTTACTACTAGATCTAACTATGCCTGTTCTAATGCTATTGCTACAAATAAAAGATATTGTTGATGATGGTGATCTTCTATTGTATTTGTAGTCTTCTTTATTTATAGAAGTTCTCCCATGATGCCATTGTTTTTCTCCCACGTTTGTTTGCAACCGTTTTTCAGTTTGAATCATGGGTTTCTCACTTGCAGACTAGATTGAACATTACTTTATGTGGGGACGGTTGTCACTCGCTAAGGTGAACCACTCACTTCATCTTCTATCCAACGTAACACGTCATGTAACCGTTCTTTGCGTTGTTACCTGACTCCATGTGTCATTTATTGACTGGCAGATTTCAAAATATAGGCTAACAAGTGTACAATAAAAAATAGAAAAATAGAAAAAAATTTAATAAATAGTCCTGTGATCTTCCCTTCACTTTTTTGCTGTTTATTGGGTCAAAGAAAAGTATCATGAATTTGTCTTGTGTATTTCATGGATGAAGAAGAATCTTAAGTATTTCATCAGCCAAAATGCCTCAGTTTGACTGAAATGAAATTGGATCAAATAAATAAAAATTTGATCATAGACTTACGAGACTCTCTACTATTGTGATACTTAAACCCAAACATCTAGAAACTTTAATTTTGTTGCAACTTTAACTTGACTTCAGTAAGAACAAAAATAACTTCCTCTGCAGAAAAATCCACAACTAAGTACCATTAAATGCATGAACATATTAAACCATCTCACAGTATCAACCACAAGAATCAAAGACATGAATCTCCGAATTAAAATTTTCCTAAGTGCAAACTAATGCTACCATATCAAGGTCACACCAAAGAGGTTTATAGGTCAAGACGTAATTCTCTCAGATACATACCATGAAAGATAATTTAAATTATTCAGCTGGTAACCAAAAGGGTTTAACGAGACTACACAGAGAGACAGACTAATCTGGAAGAGAAAATATACAAATTACACAGAGAACAATTTTTACTTGAAAAAGAAACCGCAAAACTTAAAATATACTACGACGCAAGCTCTACAGAACCATAATTTATTAAACGATAGAATCAGTTCTTGATTCATAAATTAAGAACAAGTATTAAGTTAACAATATAGAGACTAACCTGCTTCAACTTTCCAGTGATCTCTATCATGCGACCTTGAATCTCAAGAAACGCCTGTATTTCCATGGGAATAAAATGATTATAGAAATAGATGAAACAACAACTATACCTATAAGTCTAAATAAAGAAAATTCTTCAAACATTTACAGCTTGACTAAGTTAAAAAACGAAAAGAAATATACATAGTCTTCGAATAGTGCTTACAATAACAAGAGAATGAATAGAATGTTTAATCAGGGCGAAGGGAAACAAAAAAAGGAAAATAAAAACAAAAGAATAAGTATGGCGACATTGCAAGCTTAAATATAAGGATCAAAATGCAGGGGAAAGTAGATTCTCTTACAGTTCTGTTTGCTTCGTCGGCCATTTGTGATAAAACCTTCAACCCTAACCTTCAAGAATGGGAAAAAGGAGAATAATAATCAGAAAATGAGGAGGTTTGATGGGGAGTATTCATTTACTTTATAGTAGACCCATAAAATGATCAAAGGATTCGGTACGAACCCCTCAGGAATCAAGGTCAGCCCGACATAAGAGGCCTCATCAGCTGAAATGTATCTTCAACAAACACCTAAATCCTCCAACACGCAGGGGGACACACCACGTCGAAAAGGTGATTTACACTTTTTGGATGAGGTGATTCATTTCAACATGACGTGTCTCCCCCTTCATGTGAGAGGATTTTAGCCAAGTCTTGGACACCCATTATTTGTTAGGAAGAAAATGTTCTGTGATGAAAATATGTTGGTAGTATGTGTGGTGAATGAGAAGCTGACATGTGTTGTTTTTGAGGTTAAAAACGTCTCAAAAAGTGTTCAAATGAAAAAGTAGGTATTCAAAAAGAGATCAAATTCAAAAACCATCATGTGTCTATCAATGACACACTTATAGAGGTTGTCTCAGCACAGACAATCATTCTCTATTTGTTAAATGTCTCGTGTTCAGAAACGGTGTGACCATAATAGGATAAGGCTGATTTTTGAATTAAGCATGAATTGGAACCCATTTAAAGGGGGTGGGTCCTATATTTGTTACATGGGACGAATGTCCTATGAAGGCTCCCCCAAACTATTCAAACTCAATGGACCCAAGATGTTGCGTTTGCTATAATTGCACACCTGAGTCTTGAATGATAGAACAGCAGGAAATTTTGTTTTTATTATTTGGACAAATTATATAAACATCGCCTAGATTTTTTACAATTGTAAAAATTCTTTACTTTCCTATGGTTTTTGAATTAAGTTTTTTTTTCAAGTTTTGCTATGGATTGATGCACAATGACTAGTCACTTGTTCTAAAAGCTCAAACTAATATAAGAAGAGAATCAATTCCATTGTGGATCCTACTTCACGTGGGACTCACCTCATAGCAATTGTCTCATCCCTCATTCGAGCCCAATGTGAAAATGCTTTCGCATTGTTGATGTTGTATTTTATTGAAATCTATTGCATATAAAAATGGTTTAAAATAAATTAAATTCTTTTCTATAAGGCTAGCTTTTTTCTTTTCTTTTCTTTTTCTTCTTCTTACTTTTTTTTTTTTACAACTCTTAATAAGTTATATATGAGAAAAGTATTCTTTTTTTTTTAATTTTTGGCGAAGTGAAAAAAGTACTCTTATTTAAAGATAATTTTTTCTTAATATTCTCATAAGTAATCTTTTATTTTGGATGATTGTATTCATAACTTATCATATGTGTTTGCATACAAATAAATAAGCGCTTATATGGGTCTAAAGCCAATATCTCCAGTGATTAAAACATTACTAACATATCTTATGGCTACCATGCACCAAGCTCACCCCCAGATGTGACTATTCTGGTCTATTAGAATTTTGGATAGTCAGATCTCCCACTTATGTTCCAAAGTCATAAATTTGTCCTTGTTCTTGTTCCATCTCGCATGGATTTAATG
>JAOXJP010178814.1:0-12505 GCA_025762735.1 Platanus orientalis
ATTCTGCTGTCCACATATCTGTAATGAGGCTAACACGACAAGAAAGAGTATAAAAGTACTTAAACAACTTCTCATTTTCTTCATTAAACACTTTCACCACATCAGACTTCACCGTGTTTCATGTCACAAATTTAAACATGGGTTGAAGACTATGAACAAATTGCTGAAAATATTCATATTTCACCACGTTAAATGGAAATTCATGTTTAATCACCATTTTTGCCAACTCTAAACGGCTTGTATTCTGATCAAATTTGAAGTTCTTAAATGTAGAACCCCTAATTCCAACTGCACCCTTTGATACTTGCAATATTTGTTGTTCCTTTGTTACTGGCTTACATTTTTGTGAATGATTTTTTAAATGACTAGTTCCACTAGAACTACTCCCATTAAATTTGTGATTGCAATAATTACAAATGATAACTACCGACTTGTCTGGATTTACAATCCTTTCAAAATCAAGCCACACCGTTGATTTATATTTTCATTTTGAACCACTCAAATTAGGATTAACACTCTCTCTTTCATCCTCATCAATAGATTCAACACGGATTGAATTTTCTTTCTATGCATTGGAAGAGGGTATGGGAGTGGAAATAGGAGTGGGTGTAGCAGTTTGCTCAATTGACATTTTGATAAGCACCCTACATGATAACAAGATAAGCCATGTATATTACCATCATAATTTACATGGATACTAAGCAATACGTGCACACACACACACACACACACACACATATATATATATATACAAACAATATTAGGGAGCCCCATACTTCTCCACAACAGGAGTCTACACTCAAATGTCTCCCATTAAAAAAATAATCATCATCTATATATATATATATATATATATATATATATATATCAAGTATCAACCATTCCAAATTAAAGTAAAAAAAATTACATAACTACATACCACATACAAATTCAATTATTTCCAATGTTTTTATTCCAATTGCTCGTAATTGATCATAAATGACCTTTATCCACAGTCCACACCTGCAAGAGAAGACAAAATAAGTTACTTTGGGGGCACTAATAACAGAAGTTGATTACAAGAAGAACCAGCAAAAGAAGAAATTTTTTTATCTCCCTCAGCCTCTATTTATAGAGAACAAAACCAGTCACAACATAAAGATCGAACTGTATTATTTGTTGGAGACAGGAAAAAAATGTTTATGTTGACAATTATGATTTCTACTGACCAAGTATATTCTTACTGGAAAATAAATATGCTTTTCCAAATAAGAAAGTAAATTTTACTGACACTCATACAGTCATACTAGTATATGTTTTGTTTAATGTTACCAAAGAAAAATATGCAAGGTAATTAACTCAGGCAAAGGAATTTTTGGTGGATAAGAAACAAAAAAAAATCAATTGGGCAAGTTAAAAAAATAAGGAAAAATAAAAGAGATAGAGGTTTTGGTTTTAAGGATTTATACCAATTCATCTTATCAATACTTGCATAGGCAACTACAATGGGGACCCAAGACATCTCCATAAATATCATTATAACTTGAGAATGCCTCCCTGAGATCCCCAATATCCACAAAACATCGAATTACAGTACTGTATGTAGATGAGTCGGGTTTAAGAACTAAACCCTTCATCTCATTGAAAAGTAACAATGCTCTGTTGACATCCACAACATGGTGGAGAGCCCCTATATAATGAGTAGAGAGATTCGGAGAGGGAGAGAGAGACGGAGAGAGATTCAGAAAGGGAGAGAGAGAGTCGGAGAGACAAAGAGACTGAAAGAAAGGGAGAGAGATCTGGAGAGACTGAGAGAGAGGGAGAGAGAGCCGGAGAGATAGAGAGATTGAGAGAGAGACAGAGAGATAGGGAGAGAGATCAGGAGAAAGAGCTTGAGAGATTGAGAGATTGAGAGATTGAGAGAGAGGGAGAGAGAGATCCGGAGTGACAGAGAGACTAAGAGAGAGACAGAGAGAGGGAGAGGGAGAGAGAACCGGAAAGATTGAGAGATTGAGAGAGAGGGAGAGAGATCTGGAGAGGGAGAGAGAGCTAGAGACGGAGAGAGAGGGAGAGAGCCAGAGAGACAGAGAGACGGAGAGAGCAGGCATTACTTGGTGATGGTGAAGGCGATGGTGACAGCGTAGGGCTACGGGACTTGGGATGGCCGGAGGGCTTGCGAGTTGCGATTTACGATTTGTGAAAAGGAAAGTAACTCTATCAGTTATGTTTATTTAGGTTTTTATATGAGGGGGGGATGAGATGTAACCGTTGGATTAAATCATCCAACAGTTACTTTGGTGTTGTACATTAACAATGGGAAAATCTATGGCACGCTAATTTCTCTATCCCCTTGTGTTTTAGATTTTTTTTGAACGGATTTTTTTTGGAACGAATGTAGCTATTACTGAATTTGATTAATTTATGATTCGAATATATACTTTTTGAATCAGATATATTTCAAATCGAATATATGTGATTCCAAATTTGCTTTTTTTGAATCAAATTTTAATTAAATTCCTGGGATTTCGGATGGAAAATCGGATCATTGACAGCCCTAATTCTACCCCTAGGGATCCATTTAATAGATTTTTAAAGGATGAAGTGGAAAGGCACTTGGATATCCACTAAGTCCATTTATCACTTACCCATCTTTTCATGATCTGGATCATGTAAGGCCATTCCACCCTATCAAAAGCCTTACTCATGTCTATTTTGATTGCTATGTGGGTTTTTTTTAGAGGTTTCTTTTCATATGATGGAAAATCTCATGGGTAATGAGAATATTGTCTAAGATTTGTCTATTGGCTACAACTACACTTTGAGTGTGGGAGATTACTTTATGTACAATTTGTTTTAATCTGTTTGCTAAGGTTTTGGCTATAACTTTGTATATAACATTTCATGGACTGATTGGTCTAAATTGATCAGTGCTAATGGAGACAGGACGTTAAGAATGAGAACAAATAACGTTTAGTTAATGCCTTCTAGATTTATCTTTTCTCTGAATAAATTACCAGCAAATAAATGACATATTCTCTAACAATATCCCAAGACTTTTGGAAGAAGCCCGCTTGATATCCATCTGGTCCTGGAGCTTTTAGTTTCTGCATGGCAAACGCCGCTACTCTAATTCCCTCTCTTGATATTGGTAGATCAAGATATTGATTTTCTTTTATAGATAGGGATTTTGGAATGCATGAGGTGGAATAATCTATTTCATTATGCAGGGGTTCGGATGATGTGAAGAGATTTTGGTAATAATTTTAAAAAACTTAGCCTATCTCCACTTCTTTGAATGCACATTCTGTAACAACCCCGAAATTCATTTCCTTATTTGGACGTGAAATCGGGTCACTACTGAATCAGATCCATATAAAATTGATTATAAATTTAAGCATTTTACCTGAACCTGTGATCTTCATGGAATACTTAACCTTAACCCTAACCTTAAAACAACATAAGCAACGGAATCATAAACTATAACATCTAATCATAATCTTAAAGATGCAGCGGAAGTAATATCATAAACTTGTACAATCTATAAAACTAGTCTTCCATCATCTCAAATAAAATATAAGACCGTAAACCTTAGAGTCTAGATCTCAACATAATACATCTCGTAACAAGGTCTAATGTGAAATATAAAGTCTAAAGTAAACAAAAAAACTAATGAAATATGACGCATCTGCTGCATGCCTTCCCTTTTGCCTCAAGGTACTCTAAAAGGCGCACCTGCACTAAACCTTTCCTGTAATAAAAATTGTATGGATGAGTGAGATCCACAGCTCATAAGTAGGTACACAAAACCAGATGGGTAAGACACGAATCTTTCAATAGCAAAATACTATGTATATCTTCATATAGAATACATATCAGTTTTAACATATAGGCATGCGTTAGTGTACATACATCATCTACTAATCATCACAAGATCTATACATTCATAATCATGGAGCTATGTATTGCAATACACATGATTCTACTTATACATGACATCCTTTCAACATCTACATATGGTAATATGCATGCTCATACACATGACATTTTTTTAACATTTACATATGGCAATATACATGATTCTAACTACATATGACATTCTTCTAACACCTACATGTGGCAATATTCATAGCAATATGTGTTTACAATCACATGACAAGTATTTCATAGTTTATCTATGGTAAAGATATCTAGTGTACATTACAATGAGCATTACTATTCATTTATCATGTATAAACTATACTTGCATAATATGAATATGCATATACAAATCATTTTAAGCTAGACATGTAGTATTCTTAAATAATTAACAATCCTAATAACACATTTGCATAATGAGACATATGGAATTCTACATTCATATTCCACAATTCTATTCTTACCTTAGTTCTTATCATTCACCTTCTTACTTATCATTCATCATATATTACTTATTATTCATCATATCTTTACTTATCACTCATTATCTTCCATTGTCCTTGTCTTAGTATATTTATTTATGACTTTTTAATAGTCATTTAACACTTATCATTTATCTCTTTTAGCATTGAGTTGTACCCCAGTGGAAGAACCATCATACATCTCTATTGCTCTTACATAGTTTAGGAACTTAATGCCCCACGTTAAGTGTTTCACAATAGTGTCTTACCATATAACTTATCTAAGTGTAAATAAATCACGAAAGGTTTCCAAACAAGCACATCACATAACCTACATAGGGGTCTCCAACATAGCGTATCATATAAGCAATATTAGGTCTTCTACAAGGTAACTCACATAAATCATATAAGTTCACCAACCTAACATAACGCATATAAACCATAAATGGGTCTCTAACACAACGCATCACATAACTCATGTAAGGGGGTCTCTAACACAACACATCACATAACCCTGTAAGGGTCTCCGACACAATACATTACACAACCCATACATGGGTCTCTAACACATCACATCACATAGCCCATATAAGGGTCTCTGACACATCACATCACATAACCCATGTAAGGGTCTTTGTGCCTAAGAAGGGCAACCCACATAGTGGTCTCCGTCATAACATATCATATAACATATATTGGGCCACTAGGGCCGTCTTCACTTATTAATGTGACTTGATGATTGGGTACTTGAAGCCATAGAGGCTAACCCACAAAGGGGTCTACGGGCAAACGGTAACCTGTGAGAGGGTCTCCGGGCCCACAAGGGGCATATCATTCCAAATCCCTATTTATGGGGATCATCATACCATTGTATTCTTACCCCAATGGGAGAACCATCATACCATTGCATTCTTACCCCAATGGGAGGGTTATTATATCATTTATTCTTACATAGTTTATGAACATTTCATTATTTTTAAAGCCTTTGTGCTTCCATTTCTTATCTTGACATTTTATTCCTTAATATGACTTATAAACTTTTTATTTCTTCTTAACATATTTTTTTTCTTATCTTCTCACATTCTTCACTATATTTCCATTAGTGGGACATTTACCATTACTTTATACTTTGGCACATTGTATTATTCCCTAATGACAAGGGCCTTTGGCATATTGTATTATCCCCCAATAACAAGGGCCATCGGCATATTGTACCATCCTAATAGCAAGGACCATGGCATATTGTATTATTCCCCAATAGCAAGGGCCATCGGCATATTGTATCATCACAATAGCAAGAACCATCGACATATTGTATTATTCCCCAATAGCAAGGGTCATCGGCATAATGTATCATCCCAATAGCAAGGACTATCGACATATTATATTATTCCCCAATAACAATGACCATCGGCATATTGTATCATCCCAATAGCAAGGACTATCGACATATTGTATTATTCCCAAATAGCAAGGGTCATTCATACATTTGTTCTTTATGTTTTAGCCATCTTTACTTATCTTTATTTTATAGTCATCGCTTAGCTCACTATATGGTGAGACCTTCATTATTACTCTCCTCACTTATCTTATTTCATTATTTACTTATTCCCAATAATGAGACTTTTATATCTTGGCATTCTTACTTATCTTTTTTTTATGTTTTATTGATTCTTTTTCCATTTCACTCTTCATTGGTTCATGACCAATTTACTTTAATATCACCATGTGAGCTCTTTAATCATGACACAAGAACATATATTTTTCACATGTTACGTTCATTAACTTAGCAATAGAGAATAAATCTATCATTATAGATATTCATTGCATTATCAAAAGGCATCCAAGAAACATATATATAATAAGGGAAAGCATTGAGAAGTGTTCTATCAAACATGTAGAGTGTAAGAATTAATGAACTAGTATAGGTAGTTAATGGGACATCACAAATTGTCATAAGCCAACATATATTTGGAAGGATTTATTATATGAGACATTAGGTTCATGCAAGAAATCCAAAGGCATCCAAGAAACATGAGAGTTATATGGAAAATCTGTAAGAGGCATTTTGTCAAACATATAGAGTGCAAAAGTCAAAGAAACTCATAAAAATTTAAACAGAGAGACTTAATCTTCATCATCTCTAAGCATATCTTACTTGAATCATTCCATAGAGTTTCATAAATAATTCATACACAACAAAGTACTAGTATCATTATGTGGATATCAACATGCTTCATATCTAACCCACATACTAAAGAGATGTTTATCACTAACTCAAATAATCATAATAGTCATGACAATCAAACAAATCAACCATCAATATTTTTCATGGAAACTATAGAATTATAGAATCCTAGATCACAAGCATTAACAATACATGAAAATCATTCTTTAAGAGAAATACATAAATATAGCTTGTAAATTTACTTTTCATCATAATATAAATTAGGGATTTTTAAGATCTTAGCATATAATGGCAAGATCTCATCACAAATCACCATAATAGGTGAGGTTTTTAAGAACCTAACAAAGGGATTCATAAACATGAAAGAAAACAATCATAGAATCAAGACTTTATCATTATAAGACTTCTAAGAACCTAAAATCAAACAAAAATGGAGTAAGTTTTGTATAACTACTTACTTAAGCTTCTCTACCTTTTCTCTATCATCTATAAAATGATATAAAACTAGTGTAAATTAGATGAAACATGAAAGTCTATAAAGAAAATGAGCTAACCTTGAAGATTTTTAGTGTTGGGAGTGAAACTTACCCAGTTAGGGATGAACCTCCTTTTCTTAGTTCAAGAACTTTCATAATCCTTTCTAAGCTTTTCCCTCTTTCTTCTAATGAGGAAAAAAAGACCTAAATAATGTTTAAATAGGGTTTGAGTTGCCCTAGATGAGTTCTCACTCATATGGGGGTCAAATAGAAGTAACCCACGTCATAAAAATGGTAAAAATCATAATTTTCAGGATTTTCAACATTTCTAGACGTGACATGATCAATCACGGGGTTTGTGATTGATCACGGATCATGATCGATCATGGAATTTTGTGATCAATCATGTATTTTGGGACTTGACACTATTTGTGACCAATCATGAGCACTACCCAAGAGGTGTGCCCCTCTTATGAATGATCGATCACAAATTCTGAATTTTTCTGTTTCAACATCCTTAATAAAAAAATGCATAACTTTCTCTAAAAAACTCATTTTTGTAAACCATTTATTGTATTGGAAACTAGACTCAAAAAAATTTCTAACACGGTATAGTTCATATTCTAGTTCCATTGGTATTGGTATTAGTGGGTCCGGGAAGTTGTCCCAAATATGCAGGCCTATCAGCATGGACACCTCGTGAGAGAATTGGCATAACTTCTTCTAGAAAACTCATAATTGCACACCACTTATTTTGGTAGAACATAGACTCCTACATATTTCTATAAAGGTATGACACAAGCTCTCATTATCTTGGGATTTATATTAGTGGGCTCATGAAGGTACCCTAAATGCAAAGTTATGATAACTTTCAAACCTGACAGGCTTGAGACCCAACTTGGGTCTACACTTCTAACTTGATCTAAGGGATTCCTAAACCACTATGGTTTATTTAAATATGTAACAGTATAGTTTTTCCCTTATAAGAGTAAAATTACATTTTATCCTTTGAGTAAAATTACATTTTACCCTCTACATAAAATGTGGGTTGTTACAACCAAAATGACCATTGGATTCCCGAACAATTGCTAGAGGATTTTTGAAGTAAGGTCATTTGGAGAGATTGAGCTTTTATAGTTGCATAAAGGCAGGTAGAATTAAGCTACCAGACATTCTTCAATACTCGAGTTTGTGAAATGATCTTTTGAGGGAAAGCTAAAACTGAGAAAATGGGTCTGACCTTGCTGTATTCCGAGTCTAGGAGAATTTTTGAGGGCATTCTGCGTGACAAATACAGACAAAAAGTGCTTTGTCTTGGCTTCAGTAGAAATGATGGTTAGGAATATAGGATTTCTGTAATCCAGTACAACTTTGATACTTTGGAAGTCCTGAATTTACTATGGGATAGCCATTGATAAATTGAATTTTTGAGTTTGGGTGAACTCCCGAGAGTTGGTTGAGCATCTGATTTTTGGTCCTGATTTGTTGCTCTTTTTGGAGTATTTGAGGAAATTTGAATAGATTAGTCCCATGAAAGCTCATGATCCTTAAACAGGTTTTTGAAGGCCTTACAATTCCAGAGAGATGGACACGATAGATCTAAATTTAGAGGTCTGAAGAACAATCTGGCTCTATATGAGTGAAATGCGGCTAAACAGCTCTTTGACCCCTTAGGGAAGATTTAAGATTTCATAAAGGTTTGATATTTTGAAGTTCTTTCCTCAGACCTGGAGATTTGAAGTTAAGGTCATGGTTGAGATATGGTGATCGACCTTTTTGGATTCAAAGATCAGGTGAATCCTTGAGAGCTTTTTTAAGTGTAATTTCTTGGTCAAGGTTATCATAAGTTAAGAAATTGGTTGTTGCCATTCTTAAACAATATATACTCTATGATGAGTTTCTTGGAACTGGGAGACATAGGGATGCATAAGATCTAAAATTACACCATTTAGGTGACGAGCGACGCTTTGGGGATCCTTTGAGGGTCCAAGGGTAAATTCTCGAAGGTGAGAAGAGTAAAATAATAATTTTTTGCCCGCGGGTCAAAAAATGTGAAAATAAGGATTCTTTGCCTATGATGCTTCATGACAAGAATGCTTATATAGGAGAGAGAAATTTAGTGACTTAAGTGATAGATAATAAGTTATAGGCTTTGAAGGCAAAAAGGGTAAAATGGTAATTTTTCCACCTGTGATGCTTTGCTGAGGGAAGACTTTTAGAGGTGGAAAAAATTTTAGATAACATGGTTGGAGTTCTTAAATGTGGACCCTCAAAGTCCTGTTGATGCTTTAGTGAAGGATTAGGGTTTAACCTGAAATAGTGTATTTGGACTGTAATAAGGTGCTTTGACTGATTCATTCATGACTAAAATATCTGGAGAGACTTCTTCGGGAATGCCTAACCTCCTAGAATCAAGGTTTTCTCTTCCTATACCAATGGTGCTTAGAGTTTTGATGCCTAGATGTTGTCATGCTATCCTTATTCTATCAACTGATCTGAGTCAAAATTTAGGTGCTTACAAATGCCCCTCTTAGGTATGTGTGGTTTTGCCACATATAGCAAATAAGGAAGTGCGCTAATTTTGATTTGGGAGAGATCGTGTTTCTTCCTTGCACATAACTCATGGATATTGGGTGGGTAGTTTTTGAGATATATAACAATTTTGGTTGAAAATAATGATGGTCTGAATTTGTCCTTAACTTTGGGTAAAGGTTTTGAAAAGAATTTGCTTTTGAAATGCCTTCTCTGACTGAAAGTAGACTCTTTCGGTGTTTTGTAAATTTCTTCATTCTAATTTTCAAAAGTGGATATTTATCGAGAGAGGGACTTTCTTTATTTTAGAAATATGGGTTATCCATGAGTTATACACAAGAAATTAACATTTTCTCTAGCTTCTCGGGTGTTATCGTTAGCATATGCACTGCATCGGGAAACATGTAAGTCATTGACATCGAGCACAATTGCTTGAAAACATCATGGAAAACTGGTCATGCAAAAACTATAAACATACAAACCATTTAAATGAATTATGCACTTGTATTTGCTTCTAACTAGCTTGATGATTTAATTTGTATGAGTTATTTGAAGTTTCTTATAAGATTTTCATATTGACATGTTTTTTCTTTTCTATATTGAGTGATCATTAATTCATTTGTGAAGTTGATTACTCGAACATCTTTTTATGACTGTCCTTAAGAGTTTTAATGGGACTCACTAAGGGATGTTAGTAAAGCTCTCCCTAAAAATACTATGGAAAAATATATGTAGTCATGATTGAACATTGCTTGGTTTTACATCAATCATGATATATATGCACTAAATATCACTTCTAAAGACACGTGTGGCTTCACATCGGTCATGATACATAGCCGGATTGATCTACAACACCGCCCTCATCCCACTTGGGTAAACATCGTATTTTACGGGACTCACGGAGAGATTTTGGGAGCTCTCTCTAGAAAAGCTATAGGACCTTGGAAGGTAAATGCTATGTAGCCATAAACTGATGGTTACATAGGTTATGGATTGCTCCATGACAATATTTTTTGTCCCACTTAAACATTGTCAAGGCGGGGGCACATGCAAAGAATAATTTATAACGACTCTCTTCAAAGTCAAGATGAAATCCTATGGGATTGGGTGTTATGCCTTGCTCAGGTGATAGCAATCTAGTCTTTGGTAAAGTAGGTATAACACACAATGTTTGAGGGTGAATGCAACACATGTTCATGTCCCAATAAGCAAAGTTGGTTTGTTGAGTGGTGACCGCCAGAACTTATAGAGAAATGTTGTTCTGCTCTTTCCTAAGAAGCTATAAAAGGGTATTTCTCACAAGTAACCCGTGTTACAAAAATACTACTTAAGCTTGATAGTTGTTTAAGCTATGGATAGAAGTTAGCATTTCATAAACTTAATGGATCGAAATGTGGCATTGCTTGTTGTCCGAAGCCAAGCAGAGGTCACAAGGTGGCCATTAGTAAATCATGTGGCAGATGAAGTACTGAACGAAGAGTGGCCGATGCTAGGTAAGCCATTCAAAAGTATGGACTAAGATGTGCCAAAATTTAAACTGGAAGGGTGACTTGGTTTTGACATGCAGAGAAATGTTATGAGCTCTTTCCCAGAAGTAATGGTGGGTTTTTCTCACAAGTAACCCATTTGCCATGAGGAGGATCCTTCAGGCATGACAGCAGTCCAGCTATGGCCCTATGAATTACATAGACTTTATGGATTGAATTGTGGTGTATGTTTACGTCTACATAAACAAACATCACAGGTGGGTCATACCCTATAGTCATCCCGTCTGTGACAAAGTGTAAGTAGAGCACCGATTGGGACTAGAGATGTTGTTGCGCTCTCTCTAGAAGCTGTGGAGGTTGTGATAACAAGGAACTCAATGCAATGTATTATGCATAAATCCCTAACAGTATTAGCGCTAAGATAATATATAGGCTATGAATCAAGGTGCAGCATTTAGCTATGTCTAAATAAGTAGGATGCTATGCAGCAATTTGTTCATGTTTTAGGGATTACCAACAGGGCGCTTGTGGGAAACTTTTTGAGATTATTTTGAAAGCCATAGGATCTTAAGAGATTGGTTCTACCTATTTGTTTCAACCGTTCAATCTGCAATCATGGCTGGCATAATACACAGGCTATGAAGTGATGATACCTACCTACACCCAAGATAGGCAATTTATCTGTGAAGGCCTTTCTACAAAGTCAGGGACCGACTTGACTTAGCGAACCTATGTGGTCTGCATGAAGTATATTGGAGGTTTTTAGGCTTACTTTGAAAGCCATGGAGATTCTGAGGAATCAGTGCTATAAATCTGTTTCAATTGATTTTTAAAGATGATTGTCATGGTATATAGGCTATGGAATGATATTGACATTTGTTTATACCCGAGTAGACAATTTGCTATGTCAATGGTTTCGACCATTTCCTAGTGAGGCAAGACTTAGAGTCCCTCACCAAACTTATGGTGGCCTGATTAGGGCACATCAAGAAGTTTTTGGGTTTATTCCAAAAGCTATGGAGATCACAAAGGATCAGTGCTACATATCTGTTTCATCCAATTTACAAGGACAGTATCCCAAGTGGCTGCCATAACCTTTTTTTTTTTTTGCTTTTAGAATTATATTTCTTATTGGCACAATTGGAGGCATAGTGACCTTGCCCTTTGCATTCATAGTAAATGACTTATTTTATATGAAGTTCCTTTTTCCTAGAAGAGTCCTTGGATTTCTTGGATGAAAATTTTCTCCTAAAATTTGTAGCTTTTTTTTTTTGTAAAATTTCCTAAAGCCTTTTATGATGAAGGCAGCGTCATCATTGGAATTTTCTTCTGGGCTTGATAACTCTTCTACCTTGAGAGCAATTCCCTTATTTTTGGCACTTGGTCTAAGTGTCATCTTGAAGGTTTATAGGGACCCCACTAGTTCTTTCACTACTAGTGTGTCTATGTCTTTACTTTCCTTTATAG
>JAOXJP010178825.1:0-12505 GCA_025762735.1 Platanus orientalis
GCTCACATCTCTGTCTCTCCTTTCCATGTTACCTCTGAGTGTGATTGTGCTATAACACCTTCACATAGGGTACTACTTTAGATCATAACACCTGCTCCTTTCTATCCAAAATTTATACCGGTTGCTCTTCATAAGACAAATCCTTTTGTACTTTCAACAGTTTAGGTTCCAATACATGTATAGGGTCACACATATAATTCCGTAACATCAATAAGTAGAAGATTCTATGCACATGAGCCAACTCTAGGGGTAAAGCCAACTCATGCGCTACAGTTCCAACATGTCTCAATATTTCAAAAGGCCCAATAAATCTTAAACTTAATTTTCCTTTCTTTCCAAATCGCATCACCCCTTTTGATGATGATACTTTCAAAAACACATGGTATCCTACTTGGAACTCCAACTCCTTTCTTCTCTAATTTGCATAATTTTTCTGATGACTCTGAGCTGAGAGAAGTCTTTTACAGATAATCGGGATCTTTTCTGTAGTAAGTTATACTTTCTCTGGCCTAAGTAGTTTCCTTTCACCAACCTTTTCCCAACAAAGAAGTGTTCTGCACCTTCTTCCATACAAAGCCTCAGAAGTTGCCATCTGAATACTTGTATGATAACTATTGTTATAGGTAAATTCAATTAAAGGAAAGTGGATGTCCCAATTTCCTTTCAAATCAACTTCACACGCCGGCAACATATCTTCCAAAATCTAAATGGTTCTTTCTAACTGTCCATCGGTCTGTGGATGAAAAGTTGTACTGAACCTCAACTTAGTTCTCATTGCTTCTTGCAAGCTCTTTTAGAATCTAGAGGTGATTTTGGAATCTCAGTCTGACACAATGCTAACTGAAATTCTATGTAGCTTAACTATTTCATTAATATACAACTTAGCCAACTTATCCAATGAATAGTTCATCCTCAATAGTAAGAAATGGGTAAACATTGTCAATATGTCCACTATTACTTAAATGAAGCCATATCCCTTATTGGTCTTGGGTAGTCCACTCACGAAATCCATAGTTATATGTTCCCATTTTCACTCTGGTATTTCCAATGGTTATAACAAGACAGATGGCTTCTGATGTTCAGCCTTAACCCTTTGACATGTTAAACACTTAAAAACAAATTTTGCAATCTCCATTTTCATCTTGTTCCACCAGTACCATTCTTTCAAGTCCTTGTACATTTTGGTACTTCCATGATGAACTGAATACATTGCATTATGCGCTTCTTTCATAATTTCTCATTTTAAGTACAAGTCATTAGGAACATAACCTCTTTTCATACCAAAGAGAACCATCATGTTGAATTCCAAAATTTGTCTTTTGTCCCTTCAGTACCTCTTCCTTGATTTTCATCAACTGTGAATCCGAACTCTGAGCAGCTTTGATCTTTTCATTAATCACTGGTTACATTCTCAACGGTTCCATTAAACATGCTACATTATCTATTGATTTATGGCTCAAAGCATCAGTCACTACATTAGCTTTCCCAGGATGATAAAGGATAATGCAATCATAATCTTTTATTAATTCTAACCATCTTCTCTGACTCATATTCAAATTCTTCTGAGAGAACAGATATTTGAGACTCTTGTGGTTTGTATAGATCTCACAAAACACTCTATATAAATAATGTCTCCATATGTTCAAAGCAAAAACCACTACAACTAATTCTAAATCATGGGTCAAGAGTTCTGTTCATAAGGTCCAGATCGCAATCCCTTAATTTCGGGCTTAGTGTATTATTGGGTTGGGTTTTATCCATTGACTTTTCCTCAACAGGTTCATCACAATTGTTATGTTCCATTTTCTCTATTTATCAAATTACCTGTTTATTCTCTTCTTATCAACTTTAAGTAATATTTATTTTGGGTTTTATCACTGATAGAGATAGTGCCTTATTGTATGTGGTGGCTCCTTACCAAGCTCCATTCCTCCTGGATGATCTTATTATGGGGCTTATCTTCCCAACAGATGTCGTCACATTGCAAGAGCCAAACATTATCTTTCAATGATATCAGGTGGTCTAGGTATTTCTCTTTGATGTTTCTTTCATGTCATGTTTGTGCAGCAAAAGGAGTTCACCATTTGAGATCACATCATGTTCTATCATCTTTGTAGAGTATACAATGGGTTTCAAGACTTTTTCATTGGTTAAATATGTAAGATCTGGGGAAGACCAAGAGCTAAATTTCAGACCTAATAATTTGTTTATTTTCATTCAACACTTAGGTGCCTACAGTGACCCTCGATGTCTTTTGGGAATAAGGAAGGAAGTGGCATGCTTCATAGAAAGGCGTGATGGTTATCCAAGGTAACAATGCCAAATTCAGAACTGATACAAAGCCTAAGAATTTTCAAGATTCTTAAAATATAAGATGAATATTTTTTTCCCATTTTCACCAATTATAGTGATCCAAAACTTATATTTCACGGATGGTGCTAGCAAAGGAGTAATGCAGATCTTGAATACTATTATTCGTGGTGAAAGGGATGGCGTATTAGGGGCTTCTACATGGTTAAGATTCTAGATGAACAATAGATAACAATGTGATTTGTATATATTTTCATCTATAGAACATATATGGAATGTGATTCAGAGAAGCATGCGCATTTTTACATCTTAAGCAAAATCAAATGAAGTTTTAAACTATTAAAAAATCTATGTTTTCTTTGGTTTGTTGTTGTGGTTTCCTTCTGATTCCCTAAGCAAAATTAAAATAGGGGCATGGTAGGAATTAATATTAGATATATTTTATATGTTTACGTTTTATGACAACCAGAAAGTTGACACTAAAAGTATTCGTGAAAATTTTCATGCTAACTAAAAATTGCTTCAAAAGTGTTAATTTTTTTGGTGTTAGGTAGAAATTTATCAAAAAGGTGCTTTTTTTTTATCAACTAGAAGTTGATGCTAAAAGTTCTTAGTTACCATGAAAAGGTTTCATTTTTCTTGGCAACCTATTCAATTGATGTGGAGGTTTTTTACGTCACAACTTACCACATTAAGTTGCAACAATTGTTTAGTTAATGCTAAAAGGTTTTTTTTTTTTATAGTATATATACATTCGTCATCATGATTCATCATGTAAGAATTATACATGACAATACACATGATTCTATTTATATATGGTATTCTTCTAATATTTACGTATGATAATATGTATGGTTTACTTATACATTAGTCTTAGACATAAACTTGGGCTCCAAGGGATACCACAATTTTGTGGAAGGGGAAGGACCTAGCCAATATGAGCCAAGCCTAAAAACACACACAACCACACGTACCACACCGGTTGGTTTGGGCGTGGCCTATCTATGAGAAAAATATTTTTTTATTATTATTTTTCCTCTTCTCTCCAAAGTTTAAACTGTGGACATATCTACTCAGTCACACGTTTTACCCTTTTACCCTCGTGACTATTCCAAATCGAACAGTCATAGTGTGACATTTCAATTACCACTTTTAGTTTCATGTCTGTTCCAAACAAACATAGATGTGTCTACTCGGTCACATTTTTTTGCACTCATGTCTGTTCCGAACAATCATAAGATGGAAAAATCTTATGTCTCTATGTCTGTTTTGAACTATCATGAATGGTCTATAAATATTTGGTCCCTCCTTTATTTCATGCATCCGAAATATCAAGCATTATAGTGTACATCATAGCATCTTTGTAAGGGAGAGAAAAAAACAGTTTGGTTCGCCAGGCACATTGATTGTAGTGCTTCTTCTATATGTATTTGATCATTGTATCTTTGGAGGTAGACATCCCAGAAGTTTGTAAGCACCACTACGAGGGGAAAAACCTATCTTAAGGATATTGTGTCAAACACTAGCCTTGATCGATTAAATCTAGCTTCTGATTTTCAAATCATCCGGTTTGTAAGTCATTTCTATTTATTTTATTTTCAAGTCTTTTAATTATATGAAATAAATATTTATTGTTTACAAAATCACATATTGTTAAGATATAGAATAATACTTTCTTCTTCTCCAAGATAATTATTCTTCAAGGCTTTCCACATATCCCTTACATTCTTCATCAACTTTATGAAATGATTAAACAACACATTAGAGAGAGATTCAAGAATGTGTTGACAACACGCATAATCATCATCCAACCTCTTTTGTGCATTAACAGTTGCTTCAATTACTTATTCCTTGGATGCACCAATTCAAAATGGAATTAATTATAAGGAATATTTTTTTAACATATATTCAATCTTCGATTGTTAAAAAAAAATAATAACAAAACAAAACAAAACAAAAAAACAAAAACAAAAACAAAAAAACAAACAAATCTCCCATCTTTTGCACCCATCTTACATAATTCTTCCCAATAAAGTGGGAAGATTCAGCAGTGTTAATTTATACAGAGTTGAACATGATAATGGAATTGTAGGGCAAGGCACTTTGTCATCACAAAACATTTTCTTCCTTTTCTGATGGAGAATGATTGTCTGTGTTGACACAGCCTTATGTAGGCATGCCATTGATTGATACATGATGTGTTTTTGAAATTTTTTGTTTTTCTGGATAAAAAATGTGTTTTTGAATTTGGTCTCTCTGTTCTTTTACACCTTAACACTTCTTTGAACTCCAAACATAATATGTGTTAGCTTATAATTCACCATAAACACTACGGACACTTTGTCATCATAGAACATTTTCTTCCTTTTCTGATTTACTTCCCGCATTGGATATGTTTTGCAAAAATACTTATATTTATATTTGATTGAGAAATGGTTTTTCATGATATTTTACTCTTTTTTAGAGGGGAGGGGGAATCTTCTCTATTGTATTTTTTGTGATATATATATATATGTGTGTGTGTGTGTGCGCGCGCGCGCACGCTTTTATAAGACGTGCAAGTAAGAAAAAATGCAACTCTTTCAAAAGAAAAATATGTGAAATTATTGCCACATGTCATATTTATTGGTAATGGTGTGATATCTGTCCATTCAAACTGGAGATGATTTAATATCCAACAGGTCCAGACTCAGGGGAGGGTGGTGACGGCAAACATTTAGGACTGTTTGATACATCATCTACAGTGTAGCTTTACCCAAAAGAAACTTCAAGACAGGTGGAACAACCTTTCACTCCAAAGATACTTTGCTTGGACTCGCATCAATGTTCCACGGGGCGCCGACTCTTTTCCATGGCTTTTCATTTGACAATATTATCATTGCTATCTAGTATCTTTGCTAAAAAGAGTATGAAATATGAATACTACTCTGATCTAATAGTGTTGTTTTTGTCAACAATTCCCTTCTGTTCGAAAGAATTGTCCAAATTGAAATCTTGTAAGTTTCATCAAAGCCCTCCTATTAATGGCCCAAGCACTTAACGTATACAACTGAAGAAAATTCCCTATAAGTCAGCGAACTTTGTTAACTAGCATTTGGGCTGGACACTACCATATATCAGCTGGTTTGTTGTCTAAATAAGCACGTATTAACTGGTTTTTTGTCCTGATGATGAAAGTCTGACACCCCTTTTCACGGAAAAGCAGGATTTTTAGTATTGTGTGAAAATGAAATGGCTCCTAACGAGAGAATAGAGAGCTGTGTGAGAAAATCATGAAAATTGAGGATTTTTTAATAATTAGACTCCTAAACGAAAGCAAATTTTTGGACAAAAAAAACGAAAGAAAAAAATTACAAGAATAATGGAAAACACTCTTTTCATCTTTGATGAGGGTCTGATTTACTTACCATGGTGGATATGTTTTGCAAAGATAATTATATTTAATTTTAATCGATAAAATATTGTTTATTTTTCCGATATTGTACTCTCTTTTAGAGGAAAACATGCTATTGTATTTTTTGTGAAAGGGAAAGGATGTTCTGTCCAGGATTTGGTGTCCATGGTGTTGGTATCCAGGACTATGTCATATGGAATAAAATGGGTGGGTGATGTATTTTTTGAATATGGAATGCACATTTTATTTCATCTGACACCCCTGGTGTCCTGGACACCATCCTAGACACCAAATCCTGAACAGAACATCCTTTCCCTTTGTGAAAACAGTGAGGAGAACATGCCCTTATAAGACGTACAAGTAAAAAATGCTACTATTCTAAAAGAAAATATGTAACTTACAGCTCCGTACCAAGGACTTGTTAGATACCTCCGACGTAAAAGTCATGTTAGTGGCATGTTTGGATTTTTTTCCATTTAAGCAATTTCTATTACATTTCCTACTTATGTTCATACTTATTTAGATTTTTTATTTCTTTACATTTATTTAATTTTTAGTTTTTTGTCTTTATTGATCATTCAATTGTCCATAATAAATATAATTATGAAAAATCGATCAACCGTGTGTAGGGCTGCAAACGGACCGGATTTGGATTAGTTATGAGCATATCCATATCATATCCAATGAATAACATATATTTAAAAACTATATCCATATCCCATCTTCTTAAATAATCTGGCTTTTAGATATCCAAAAAAAATAGGCAATTTCATAGATGTCACCATCATCGTCGCCAGTATAATCTACCCTAACCCATCTCTATCATTGCCAAATCTTTGATGCCATATGGCTTAGCAACAATATCGAATGGAGCAAAATACATATATTCTTTGATGTGGTGGGTGTAAACCTCCACCGCTGCAGCATAGTTGTTGTAATACTTGTGGATGCTTCCATGAATAAAGAGAGAACAATTATGATATACAAAATTTATATATTTTAGGATTTAAATTATTAGACTATTTAAGACTGTTAGATTAGTTTTAAATCCAATATATAGTCTATATTTTATATATTATTATATTTAAACAAACCGGATATTAAACATATCAGATTGATATAGGTCCATATTCTATCAAATATAAACAGATATTTTTATAAATGGACCAGAAAAACTTATTTTGCATCGGACAGAAAACTGGACAATTTTTTGGATAACTTGCATCCTTATCCTAATGATTCATTTACTAGTATTTTATGTTTAAACTCCCTGTCACAATAATTAAAGAATCTTATTTTTGGTTAAATGAATGGGTTATGTGCCACATTGAGATTGGTTAACCAGCAGATATGAATCCGGGGAAGTGTGATGATGGAGAACATTAATTACCGACTCTTTAATATATCGATTTATCCAAAAGAAACTCCATGATAGGTGGAAGAATCTTTCATTCCACATGTTTTGCTTGAACATGCATCAACATTCTGCCAACTCTCTTTCCCCAATGCATACATGCACTCTATAATCAAAGTGGAATTCATGGCAAGATTTTTCCTAGAGCGATCATGAAGCATCAGGGTACCAGGTGACACGTGGGCAGAAAAAGAGAAAAAAATACACAGTAGTAACTCCATAAACCACTATTGGGTGTATTTTTTCACTTTTTCTACACACATGCCACCCGGAGCCCTGGTGCTTCAGGGTCACTCCTGGAAATCCGCTTTGCTCCAAAATGCATCAGAAACAGCTAGATGGTATAAAATCCACTAAAAATTAGGAGAGAACGAATCTTGTGAGAACTGTGAAAACGGCATCAGGGTATGGACACATCAGCGCCAAAAAATGATAAGTGCCCCCCAGAAAGTGCACATCACTTTTCAATACTGACGTGTCAGCCCCTTTGGTGCCGTTTTCATGGTTCTCACATAATCCAAGCCCTATAAAATGAGGTTGGAGGATAATCGAGATTTGTTATACTCAAATTTCTCAGGACCATCCAACAGTATAGACCCAATGCAGTTCAGATAAGGTGTGACCCAAGGTCCAACTGACATGAGGGGCTGACACATCAGCACTGAAACAGTGATTTACACTTTTTGGAGATGCATTCCACTTTTTGGCGCTGATGTGCTCAGCCCCTGATGTCAGCCGCACCTTGTCCTGACCTCCGGGGTTGCACCTAATCCTTTGGGGACCCAATCAGCAGATCCTCAAGTGGACGGTGTCACAGCTCAACTGCCAAATGTGTCACCCATTATCCCTTTACCTATCAAGAAGTATATAGCGTAAATGAATGTGAAACCTAAAGTCCAAAAATATAAAAGATAGCTCGTGCATTTGATTCCTTCTCTCCACTCCTCTCCCTTTAATACGCCCTTCTTCCGGACTAACACACCCCATTCACTTCTCCAAGCTAATACTTCTCTCTCTCTCTCTCTAAAAAAGAAAGCTTTCATGGCATCTTCTTCTTTTGGGTCCGAAGCTCTCTCAAACGACACTCAAGGCGGCTATGGTGCATTGTTTGATCTTTTCTCGTTTTCTTATATAATTATTTCTTCTTTTGGCTCTGTGTATTTTCAACTCTTACGTGGAAAACTATTGCAGGTGCTGATGGTGGGGAGACCGTGGATAGCGATCTCAATGGTCTCCAAAAGCATGCTTCTTTCTTCGACAGGAACAAAGATGGGATTATATATCCATGGGAAACTTACCAAGGTTCTTTTCTTTTTCTTTTCCCTTCTTTTTAACTCTTATTATAATGAAATCATATAGCCTTAGCTTTCATCAAATTTCAGGATTCCGTGCGATCGGCTGTGGAATACCTCTGTCCACCTTAAGTGCCGTCTTCATTAATGTTGGTTTCAGTGGAAAAACTCGCCCTGTAAGCCTCGCTCTCTCTCTCTCTCTCTCGCTCTCTCTCTCTCTCTCTCTCTCTCTCTCCTGTTTTCAAGGTTCTGCATTTGGTTTCTCCTCATCTACCAGTGTTGCAGATGCGCTGAGGTAGGACTAACTTAATTTGACAGTAAACAGTTACCCTATGCCATTAATATTTTCTGAAGAGGTCATCTACATGGCCATTACGTTCTAATAATAATAGTTACCCTATTTCTCTTTCATCCACGAGGATACTTTATAATTTTTTTTTTTTTTTCTGATTTCTCAAAACATCTCTAAAATCTCGAGATAGTAGTCTTTAACTTTTTCAGAATAATATTAGATGATTGCAGTTATCCATAATTTTTTCTTAAAGCTCACCCTTCTCAAAAGTTTTTCTTTTTAATCCAACCAAAAACGTCTCCTAAATTTTTTTTTTCCTAATTTTGTAAAACGTCCCTAAAATCCCTCTATTACAAACCAAAAACTAGTAATAGCCTCCAACTTTGTTAGGAATAATTTATTGATTACAATCTTTTTATGTTATAAAAAAAATTGTAATCAATAAATTATTCCCAAGTTTCTCTATATTTTCTCTTCTTAGATCCCGCCCTTCTTTAAGTTTCTCTTTTGAATCCAATCAAGAACTGTTCCGTTTCATCTATTTACTAGCAAATGACCAGTGCAAGTTCGCACGGGCAATGTTGTTTGAGTTTTCTTTGTTTAAATTATGTAACTTTAAGAGATGTGATTAAGAAAAATAATTAGAGCACTAAGTTGATGGCATAAATGGTGTTAAAATATGTTAAAGGAATGGAAGGGCATCCTTGATTTCAATCTTACAACAATGAATCATCTTAAATTAAATAAAATGTGTTTGCGTATGTAAACAAACAAACAAAAACAAAGAGACCAATAAGATATTGTAACACTCAAAATGATGCACTCTGTTTTGATATGTGAAATGTGCAATACATATAAAATACAAAAGATACATCTCTAATGTAGATTAATGAATACTAAAAACAACTTCCGTTATAATATAAAAAATACCTAACAAACTCATATTATGGAATGTTTTCATTGTATTTTATATTTTTTAATTGTTATATATGCCAAATGATAAAGGTTATACATGGGACCCATGTATCATGAGATGAGAAGATCTCAACCATTAGCTAATAATTGCTTAAGCTTATATTAATTAAAGGTATTCACACACAAAAAGGGGGGGGGGGGAAGTGCTAGTAATGAAAGATGAAATAACTAAACTTCTTGTTATTTTGTACCGAAAAGGCACGAAAGTGTTGTATAAATTAAGAAATTCCTAATTAAATAAATGAAAATTTTAAGTCAGGATAAATTGAATTTCCCAACTTTTATATTTTTCATTCTTTTTCAATTATTCTTAGGTGATTTCCTAGCTTTTTATCTTTGATCTATGTATCAATATCTATAATATCTTATGATTTTTTTGTCTTTATTTTTAATAGGAAGAGATAATTTAGGGGAGAGAAGATGATTCTTACCTCTCTATATTTAATAGGCTCTGCTTGGTTGCTAGTTAAGTAATGGAAAGTAAAGTAAAATAGTACAGATATTCAAAAATCCAAATGGAGCAACCATTTGGTTGAAATAGAAAAATGTCCATTGGAATAGTCTTTCCATTTACGGTTTTCCTAATACCTAACTAGATTTCCTTTGTCAAAATCCAATCAATTTGGTTGGATTTTAGAACGAAATATGCTGCACATTCTGAAAATCAACAATATTTTCTTATGTTTTCTTACTGTATTCTAAATCAATTAAACAATTGTTGGAAAATACAATTTCACTCTACTTTATTTCACTTCACTTTACTCATTTTCATACAATTAACTTCACTTCACTTTTTTGCATTCTACTAGCAACCAAGCAAAGCCAAGGGAAGGACGAGAATTTCACTTAGAAAGAATATTATAAAGAATGAAAGATTTTAAGGGATGTTTTGGTAGGATAGGAAAGAAAGAAGTTTTGAAAAGACAAACCAAAAGATTAGAGATTAGGAGAGAATCATGAGATTAAAATAAATAATAGAGCTTGAAAGAGTATAATTAAAGGATTTATTATAAGAGAAGAAGAGATTGATAAGCATTTGTAGGAGAGAGAGAATCTTTGAATTTTTAACAGAGAAATATGGAAAGGTTTAGCAATTATTATTATTATTATTATTTTGCTTTTTGAGTTGCCAATTTTAATAGGAAAACCAAGAGTTAATAAATAAAGGAGTAATCATATAAGATAGAGATCGAGAGGCAGCTAGCTTTAGGGGTTTTTTTTTTTTTTTGATAATGGGATTTTAGAGGATGTTTTGAGAAAATTAAAGAACAAAAATTTAGATTGAGTGTCCACGTGGATGCAAGAGAATGGAACTTTGAGGCTACTTTATATATATATATATGCTCTTTCTTGCTTTCTCATCCACTTGTGCGTCATATGGACACTCTCTATAATTATATATATAATGTATAGTTATCAAACCTTTATATAAAAATTCCTTAAATGTTCTCTCTATTATATCTATTTTCTCTCAGGTATTTATTTGTACTTTCTCAAAATTTGGTATATAGCATGATTCTCTTACATTCACGTTGACACCTTAAAATCTCTTATTTTTAAAAAATCCTTTACGTGCTATCATCTCTCTTGCTAATAGACGCACCACCTTCCCTAATTATCTCTCTTACTCCCAATTGGCAAGTGAAGGGGTGCCAATGTAGCATTTCTCTTCGTTTTCTTTTTTTAAATTCTCCATCTATATCTTCCTCTATCAGCCTAAAATCGCTCCTTAATTCTATTCTCTCATTTTAAATTATCTCTTGATTATTTTTGCTAAGAAATACTCTCTATTTAGTTTCCTATTAAAACAAATGGCTCAATGAATTAATCTTTTTTTAATTCAAATCATATGGCTCTCTTTCATAAACCAGATGTCTTAAATGTCCCATACAATCTCTTTATCTTCTCTCTTTCTTTTCTTCTTTTTTGGTAAAATCTCTCTTTCTTCTCTCTCTCATAATTCGTTTTCTTAAACATCTCCCCACAAAATGCCACCTAACACTGAGTTCAAGCTCCTAATTTCTCTAACACACATCTTTCTCACTCTTGATTTATCTCTACTAGGGTTGCACATAGAGTCTGGCCAAGTTAGGCCCGGCTCGACCCAAAACAAACTTTGGCCCAAAAAAGCCCAATCCAAGATTAGCCCTGACAGGGTTTTGGCACAACTTTAAGCCTAAACTCAAACTTGGGTCATACTCATGCTTGCCTTGGTCTAACGTAGGGCCTGATGATTAATGCTCAAGGCCCAAGAATAGAAATACCTAGACTTTTATTATATTTTAAAACTTTTATATGAAATAATGGGGCTTCGGTTGGCTCAAGGCCTATAGTTTCATGTTGGGCTAGGCTCAGGTCAATAAATTACTAATTAATCTGGTAAACCAAGAAGGTATCAAGTGTGATACCCCCTCTTCATTATTTTTATTTTTATTATTTTTATTTTTTGAAAAGCTTTTGTCCATAAAATGCTAGAAGTTAGCAATTCTTTAATTAATCATTTTAATTCCATATTATAAATTATAATTTTTAATTATTATTTTGGTTATATATATATATATATGGTATTTATTTTTTATATATTTAATATTGTTCTTTTTACACATAATGCCTTAAAAGTTATTTATCTTAATGAAATATAACTTTAACTACATTGATTGTGTGAATTTGCATATGGTGCTTTTTATCTTAAATGATCATATAGACAAAATAATTTTTTTAAACAAATACAACCCTAACTCATTGCCTGTATGAACTCACACAAGTACATTGCTAATCTATATACACTAAAGCAAAGGGTTGCCTATGTGGACAACCCCTCCTAATTT
>JAOXJP010178836.1:0-26516 GCA_025762735.1 Platanus orientalis
TACGTATGGAAATAGTCATACTCAAATGTTGGGTTGGCTCAAGATGGACAGCTTAGATTCGTTGCATTTTCCATGCTAACTCATATGTTGTATGGTTGCCTCATGATTGGTCCTTATTTGCTGAATGCTTCAAATTCTAACTACTTGATTTGTGGTTTGCTAGTTGTACAATTAATGGTGATTATTTCTTGTTAAACTAATTATCATGTTTATTGGAAGAGAAAAACGGCTTAAGGTATATTTTCTAGGCTTTTTTTTTTCATTGTGTAACATGTAAAGTAGATTGTTGTTTTGTTAATTAAACTTTAGAAACATGTTTTATATATACATTCACACACATACACTAGTTATTAAGCCAACTCACTTGCACATACATGGCACAGTTTCTCAAAACTAGACACATTAATGCATCCAATAGAAATAAAAGTTATACCCTAGGATTGAACCATTTTAAGTAGGTAACCGCGTATATGGGTGGACCAGGGTGCCTAACACCTTCCTTGGTCCATAATCGAACCACTTACTGAGAATCCCTGAGTCGACCAGTTTAAAATGGAGTCAGACATTTCAAAAGAATTTTAAAATAAAACTTTGTTTTCCAAACATAGATGTCCAATCACATCTTTAAAAAGGTTGGTGACGACTCCAAACCATTGTGGGTTAAGCCTATGATGAGTGGATCACTTTTCTAAGAGGTCCATCCGTTGTGTAAAAACTGAGGTCCACAACTAGTATTTTATTATGCAAGCTTATAACTTACTAAAATTCTATCCTAAAGGGGGGGTGAATTTGATTAATGGCAATATCCTTGATCTTTCTCAGTTTTCTTCAACCAACTTTACTTTCCTAGTTATTAAGATTAACGATAAACATCTGTAGAATTAATCAATTGATTTGTCCTTTCGAATGTAGTTTAATTAATGCAATTAATACACTAAAGTATTCACAGGTGCATTGATCACAGTAAACACAATGTAAAGAGGTCACAAACAACCACAAGACACAATATTTATAGTAGTTCAGCACTGCGGTTTACATCCACTCCTAAAGCTTAACCTAGGCTTTCCGTAGTTTTATTCAGATTGAAATACAAACAATCTAGGTAAAAATTAACACAAAAACATTTATACATGTCGTGCAAGCACTAACCTAAACTCTTTGTCTCCGAAGAGTGTAATGCACCTTCCGATGTCTCCAGAGGAAGGGACTTAAATAGTAATCAATAAGATGAATACAGTTTTTCCTCATATAGGTTGATTTTGCAAAGTATACCAATTGTGGGTACTCCTACAGTGAGTTGATGTGCCATTTCTTCCACAGATTTGAGTGTCATAGAGATTGCTCTTTGATGCCTTGTAGATCGCCAGTTTCCTCTTAATGGATAACCAAGGTTGTCTCCCCTTTAAATATTCAATATAGGAAGTGAAGGAGATCATATACAGTGATTTTCAATAGTACAAGGTCTTTCACATAGTAAAAATCTAGGTTTTTTTGGTTCTCAAACTAGCCACACTTTTTAGACAATATTTTTCTTTTCGCGTAGATGTCTCCACATTAATCTAAGGTATTCTTACCCTTTTATAAAGCTAAGTCTAGTCTTAGTTTGTAGGATTAGAGTTTTTTTAACGAACAAATGATGAGAATTTGTAGATTAGAATCTCTAAAATTAAATGAGATTTTACTGAGATTCACGGGTATGATCAATCACGCTTTTTACATGATCGATCACGAATGTATGATCGATCAAGCTACTGATTCACAACTCTCGAGAGTTTAATTTTTGTACTAAAATCCTACTTGTGATCGATCACGAGATTGGTGATTTATCAGGCTATCACCAATCTCGTGATCGATCAGGGAAACTTTTACCTAAATTTTTCTATCATTAGATTTTTGAGTTAGTTCTTCTCCCCAATGTTTTGGGACCAACAACAGGTGTCCTAAAGTCCATTCTATAGCCTCACACACCACTCTTGATGATTTTTATAGTTTTGATGTATTGTGCATGGTGTGGGCATGTCTCGAGACTATCCTTGATCATGAGCATCACTTGAGCCTTCTTGCATTGGCACTTTTGTTTTGTTACTCTTGTCTGAGATCTCTTTCTTGGATTCTTGGTCTGAGTCTTTATTTTCTCGATCCTCTTACTTGTCACTCACTTGGTCTTCAAGTATCTTTTCCATCTTGTCTTGTTACTTAACCCTTACTTCATCTATTAACATTCTTTTTCATACTCCAACATAAACCTTGCAGTAGAGGATTTGAATTTGAATTTTATTGAGTCTTTGAAGGGACTTCCTTACCCGGCAATTGGGAAACATCTCTGTGGACCCGCAACAGGTGATCTAGTTATTACAGTATTTCAACTTGATATAAAAATGAGAAATTCTTATAATCAATATTAATTTATCATGATAGCTATAATCTTTAAGAGACTTCCTATTCTAGACAATCTTGTGGATATACTTAATTGATACTTGCATTAAAATTTTATTTTAGCTTTTCTAACATTTGAACGATGACTGCAGATATGACCTTAAGGTGTTGTCTTCCTAAACAATATAGTTAAGAAAATGAAGCCATGCATTCAAGTGGTAGTTGTTGCCTAAAAGGCCTTGTTGTTGCAACATGTTGCCATCATCTTTGCCAGTGGAAGCACTACATAAATAGTCTCTTGATCATGCCTCCTAACCAATATATAAATTATTAGTTAATATAATGTGTTTTCTTTTGAAAATCAGTTATTTATGTTTGATTGTGGAATTTAATATAATGTGTTTTCTTTTGAAAACCATAATTTATGTCTATTGTCAAGGGATGAAATGGTATTAACCTTTTGAGTTGCTTGAAGTGAAATGTTCTCTAGTTTCTTTTAAGATTAGTTTTTTTTTCCTCTAGTTTCTTTTAAGATTAGCTTTTTTATATACTCATTTAAATCAATATAAATTTAAATGAGTTCATTACGAAACCATCATCCCATTGCTACAAATGCCTTGAAAAACTCAAATGAAATGATTACATTACAAGTGACTGCCAAACAGGCTTATAATCTAAGATTTTTTTTCCCTTTTTTCCTTAAGTATTAGAGACATTGATGCATGTTATATTTTGGTAGTACTATTTCCCTATAGACATTGTTACTTGTTGGAACTTGGAAAGAGGGCATTTTCTTTGTGCCATATTAGATCCAAACAAGGAGTTTCATCTCTTCTCCAATACGTTCTTCACTCATATCATGTCTCCTAAATCACAAACTAGTGTAACAAATGTTGTAAAACAATAGTGCATGCCCAAACATGTTTGAAACATAGACATGAAACATCGGAAGAATGTTTGCCTTAATTTGTCATCTTTTAATAATCGGATGATCAATCTAGTTAAGAAACACTATCCTTGTAGCTTGTTATTGTTCAAAAACAACATCCATGCACTTCAAAAATGGGTACCCGCATCTTATTTGTGTCAATTTATATGAAATCCCTCTCACCTTAGCTTTTTGCTAGAACTTCAAAATTAGTTCTCTTATAGTCCAAAAAACAAAAAATCTCCTTGAATTTTCTACAAAGGACATTATTCCAAGCTAGATATTGTATTTAAAACTTTATATCTTTTACACGGTTGGTCCTATTCAAATAAAGGAGGTGGGTTGCATCACGTGGACAGCTGGCATAAAACTTAAACCATTTAAACATGAATTCTAAAAATTTGTTGTTCCAAGACCTTATGCTAGGGTTTTTTTAGAACTGACCCTTGATAGTTCTTTGTTGGTTCTATTAGTATCTCTTTTTTTATCTTTCTTGATCAATAAAGATAATTTATTGAAAAAGAAGGAAAACTGCAACCCATACACTACACTAGAGTAGCATGAAAAGTGCCCCCCTCCACTGTAGATGTAACATCCCCAAATTCGAACTCAGATATGGATCTGTATCGATCTAGATTTGGATTTGTTACTGTTCATAAATCCAATAATCCACATAGAAATTGGCCCAAATCCAGGGCCCACAAGTAAAATCCAATATAGTCCACTTATTCTTATTTGAATTTTTCTTAAGTCCACTTAATCCAATAATCATATTTCAATAGTTTATGGAAGCGTATTCAATATTCACTAATCACATATATTTAGATCAAAATGCGGAAGCGTAATCTAAAATCCATAAAGATCATAGTAGTCCAATAATATCATATCAAAAGAGAGATATCACTAGGGTACCCTCTCACCTAAATATACAAAGAGAAACATCTACTAATCTGAAAATATGATCCCAACACAAAGCCCAAAATGTATCCAAAATAAAGATAAGAAATACGAAAGGAAAGTTGTGATGTCATAGCAAACCCCTCGAATGGAGGACCTGCAACAATAATCAGTCTGAAAAATAAACGGCTGGGTTAGTCCCAACCTATAAGAAATCTAGCAGACTATAAATAATCTAAAGTAAAGCGCACATCTAAATACTAATATGTCCAAAGGTCAATCATGCTAGTACAATAGTATTAATAGTTATATATTAGACAAAAGCCAATGGTTTAATACAAAGGTCTAAATTTGAACAATATTTCAATGCGAAGGCCAAAGCTCACAAATTCTATGGCATATTTTAGTCTTGAGGGATCCGATGTTCTACAATTTTGGAATGTTTAGAATTCGATGTTCAAAGTATTTGAAATCCACATGGTTTGCAATGATCGAAGTAATCTAAAGTTCAATATCCAAAGGTTCAATGTAAAGTATTCGTACGTTTTGGTCATCTCCACGGGTAAGTTCGATGTCCTTGTTATAACCCCAAGGAGGAGGGCCGATATCCATGAGCCAAAGAACATGTTCGAAGTACTTTTCAATGTTCATAGTGTTCAGAATTCACAAGGTCCAATATTCAAAAGAGTCCAAAGTTTAATGTTCAAAAAGGTCCAATGTTTGATGTCCAAAGGTTTAGTATAAAGTATTTGTATGCTCTGACCAACCCCATGGGTAGGGTCCTGATCTCATGTCAAACCCCACGAGTACAACCAATGTTCTTGTTTAACCCCAAGGAGAAATGTCATTGTCTTTGTTATAACCCCAAGGAAGAGGGTCAATATTTGTGAACCAAAGAGCATGTCCAAAGTACTTTCTCATACTTAGCATTGTGAGTAAGCCCAAATAATCAAGGGTTTGAAGTTCAGAAAGAGGTTCACATTAAGAAATCCAAAGGTCCACATGGTTTCAATAATCAGAATGTTTTTATAATGTGTAAAGCAATTTTAAGCATCACATTTCCATAAATCAATCACTTCAAAGGTACATGATTCACTTAGATTTAATATTAGTGTATGATTCGATATTCATAAGTTTAGAGTCACAATGATCCACCAAGATGTCTCATAAAATCAATGATTCAAACATGTAGTGGGATTCAATGGTTCACATAATCACATAAGAGGCATAGAGTTTAATAGATTCAATAAGTTTAATATATTTTCACAAAAATTCAAAATTTTACATGTAATCCAATGAATCAAATTATATAGATTAACCAATATCGCTTCTAGTGTTCCAAACAAAAGGCAATGCATGATTACCTTTCAAATTGATCATAATTATAATACATCTTGAGGGATTCACAACTTCACACGAATTTTAAAGATTCACATGAGGAAAGTTCAGATTTCACATGTTCCAAGGGATTCAATTAAGGAAATCAATCCACACAATGTCTAAGATCAATAATCTTTCACAAAATAGGTATATATTTAAATATATAAACTAGATCCAATGGTTTCAAGCATAGGTCTACCAAATTTTTAGAGATTCCAATAAGGAAAGAGTTATTCCAAACATAAGGAGCATGTAAACTTACTAAACAAGATGAAAATCATAGATCTAACATATTTTGAGGAATTAAATTCAAATAATTTCAACAATCTCAGAGAATTCTATATGTAGCATCATAAATTCTGAAATCACAAGAGGGATTTACTTGAAATCACCCATAGAAAGCAAGATATACTTAGTAGAGAAGCTTAGATCCTAGGGCTCACAAGATTCAATGGCTTAGAGCATGGGTTTTCATATACTTTCAAAGATTCTAAAGTGTTTCGAATACAAATTCCAAAGAGGAATTTAGATCACATCATCCATAGTATGCAAGACTTTCTTACCAAAGAAACTTCAATCTAAAGTTCAAAGAGTTGAATCAAGACTTTCAAGCATTTTCAGAGATTTCAAATGATTCACATATAAACTCTAAAGATCAAAGATGAATATACTTCATCAAATCCATAGTAAGCTAAATTTTCTTACTAAAGAGTTTAATCCAATGAATAAACCATATCCAAAGGTTCAGTCAATGATTTTCCAGAGATTCCAAAGGGTTTCAAATACAAACTCCAAAGATCAAAGAGGGATTTATCATCCATAGTAAGCTAAATGTTCTTACCAAAGCTCAAATTCAAGGTCTCCAAGCAAGAAACCTTCACTTCAACCTCTATTCACACCTTGCTCTGTAAAGTAGGCATAGTTCTAGCATTATAATAATGAAACTATAAAGTTCTAGTAAAAGAAAAAGTTAATCTAAAAAGATTTCCACAGTTGGAAGTGAAACTTACTCAATTGGGGAAGAACTCTTTTTTCCTTTTCCAAACCCCCCAAGTCTCTTTAATTTTTTTAATTTTTTATGCAAAATAGGCTATTAAAATTCCTTTAACTTATATTTAGGGTTTTGGATCGAGTTGGAAGGGTCTCACACTCCCCAAAATGAAAATATGTCTATTTTGCCCCCACAAAATTACAATTTGGGTCATTTGGATCGATCCTAGATCAATCTTAAATGGATCCAACACTATTTAAACGCTTTTTTGGGACTAGAGAGGTCCCAATTTAATCCTGGATCGACCTTAGATTGATCTAAATAAGTTGGATCGATTCAAAATAGAGTTTTATAGTTTTTACCCCCTCTCACAAAAATGTTCATAACTCTCTCTAAAAAACTCAAAATCAATCGTCATTTGTTGGTTTGGAAACTATACTTCAAGAAGTTTTCAAAATGTATAGATTAGCCTCTAATTCCCCTAGGATTGGTGTCAGTGGGCTTGGGAAGTGACCCCAAATCTGTAGGTCAGTCAGCACTAACTCCTTGTAGGAGAATCGTTATAACTTTTTCTAGAAGACTTGTAATTTCACAAAGTTTAATGGATTGGAAAATAGAATCATATATCTTTCTAGGGATATATGGTTTGTATTCTAATTTACTCAGTATCGGTGTTGGTGGGTCATAAAGTTACCTTAATTGCGAACTCATGATAACTTTCAAACTTGATAAGTTCAAGGTCCAACTTAGGTTTTATACTTCTAACTTCATCCAATGGGTTCCTAAACCACTATATAGTCTGTTTAAACATGTGAAGGGATAATTTTACCCTTATGGAGGTAAAATTATAGTTTTTTTCCTTTTTATACAAAGAGGGTCATTACAGCAAAAATAAAAGACATAATATCGGTGATAGGATGGAGTGAGAAACATGCAAGGGTTAGATAAAGCATTCCTGGAAGCGATGTGCCACATTGGCTAAAGTTCACAGATGAGGAATTATAAATAAGGAAATAGGGTAGTGTTGCAGTCAGATGGCCAATGTATGTTATCTTTGTTTCTAGAGTAAGAGTGTTTGTAATAGTTTCATAAAGTAAGTTTTCCACCAGATTTGCTTAACTCTTCCCAAGGCTGTCCTTTCTATTGGATGGGAGTGTTGAATGGAATTTTGCCATGTTATCTTCCACTATGAGAACATCGCAGTTCTCATTTCCAAATATGTGAATAATGGATGAATCTATGAACTGAAATGTGAACCATCCTCGATCTTCCACTTTTAAGGTTTCATGATTTATGTCCTTCAAACTCTTTGTGACGATAAGGGTCATTTTGGTGAGATAATTGATGGTTGGATGTGAATTTGATGGAATTAAGTAACTAGATCTTCGACATAGGTTGGTTTCTAGAATCAGAGTATGGGCGTATTCCACATGGTTAGCTTAGTTTGATGGTGATCAATCCATAAGCTATTGTTTGAGGAACTAGATGACATGGGAAGCAACTTGATGTGACTAACATCTGTGTTGGTGCTAAGATTGTGGAAAATAATATGTCATCATGTTGGCGACCAACCTCATATAGTGTCATGAATGGGTTTAAATCTTTTTGATGTAGTTGATCATGGATTACTTCTACATTCCATGTAACTCTATACGTATTTCATGTGAATTTAGAATTCTTATTGAGGCAAGAACTAGTCTATAAGAAAACAAAGAACCTAATTTTCCTGAAATGGAAAAAATGTTTAAATCCAATCAAAATGAATGAGTTCTTATGATGATCACAATGGGTACACATTCTAAAAAACTCGAAATACCTCTTAAAGTGATGAAGTTCTTTATCTTTCTTGTTAATATTTATTTTGACAAGTGTATTTTGCTCCTGGTCTTGCAGTGAGAAGAAATATTATGGTGCAGATACATGTGGGTTTGAAGAAATTGTTAAAAATATGGAGGCAATGGAGAGGGCAGTGTTGGGTCTTATGTGCAAGGAGATCATTGACATGGGGAGCTAATGTGGATCAAGGAGCATGGCTTAGAAACACTACTTGTTAAGTATGCCCCATCCAACATCTCCCCTAAAAACCATCTTCTAGTTGCCAAGTGTAGCAATCGCTTGTAAGATGTGGAGGCACCCTTCAATTAAAATTTTAGTAGCTTATCCGTTTTGCTAAAAAATATGATTGAGTGGGACTTTCATTCACAATTTGAGAGAAATGGATGATATTGTTAAACTCATTTTATATGCTGATTTTACATTTCCCTTGTCATAATTTTGTTTATTAATACTCTTGATCATGTCATTGACAATAGAAGAGGAGAAAAGGAAAATTGTGTCATCCGCCATATTCCCTTCTACTTACCCTCTACCCCCTAATCTTATGATGCACAAGTACACTCACTGTTCAAGATCCCCAACAAAATAAATAAAATAAAATAGAGTAAAAGATTCGACAATGTTAGACTAGACACAGGACTCAAAGATGCATTTTTCTTCAAAACGGCTGCAAGCAAATAGAAACATTAGGCATCACCAAAAATATTAAAACAAAGTTGCACAAGCTTAGGTTTATAGGTTACAGGTATAAATGAGGTTTTACATTTTTTTAAAGTATCACATCGTTTTAAAAACGCTATCTAAAGTCTACTTTAGATAGCGTTTTAGAAATGTTGTCTAAAGTCTACAACTTTTGTTGACGCAGCTTGAAACAGTGTTTAAAAAACCCTGTCTATAACTATAGACATGGTTTTTTAAAAGCTATAAAAGGCCTTTTTTGTTGCAGTGAGTAAGATTAACTATATAGATCATGCTTCTTCTATATTCAACCTCAAACTTTGTAGCTCTCCAACTAGCCATAATCAATAGTCCCAATGTTCCGCAATCAGCTTCTTGATGTGTTTGGTCATCTTAGGCATCAAAATGTCTGTGTGTTTGGCCACTTTTTTGCACCTTTCATTCATCTTAACCACCCATCTCTTTCTTATCCATTCTAATAGTGGCACAACTGTTTTGCTTCTGGCTTCTAAGAAACACTTGTTGAATGACTCTAAAAAGTTGGTAATTTGATTACATTTGATGAGTGGGTCAAATGTGTCTGGACCATGATCCGACAAGAATTTTTCCAACCACTGATGGCCTTTATGCTTTCCATATAACAATTGAAATCCACTTTGGTATATGATGTAGCAACCCCTCATAATGCATTTTTTAATGCCAAACCACCATACTTCTTAAAATTGACATATAAATGCCATGCACAGAAGTGATGGTTTTCATCTAGAATGACATCGGCAAACACCTCTAACAATCCCTAATATTAAACAAAATGTAAATGAAAATAAGGTATAAATTCAAACAATATAACTGCTAGAATTTACAAAAAAATTATAGAACTCACCTTTTGTCAGTATGACATAAAGGTCCATCTACTTTCATTGTGCATACCAACAGTTTTCAAATGTGACAGAAACCATACCCAAGTATGTTTGTTTTCTCTTTCTTCTCTAGCCATTGTAATTGAAAAAATTCCATTATTGGCATCCAAACCAATAACAGTAAGCAGCATACCATGAAAAGGGCTCTTTTAAAAAGTCCCATACAACCCTTAACAAAACCATGGTGCATGGAAGCTAAACTAACGAATAGTCTCTGAAAATATGCTAGTCCATCAGGCAATGGCTTATCAACTCCTGTCTTTATAACACTTTTTGGGTTTGTTTGCAACAAAATCCCACAATAATTGGGTACTCTCCTCATCCAATACTCATGAGTTCCCTAAATTTATGTTAGAACTCTCTTCTTTTCTCTATATATCTTCATGATATGCAAATCCAACCCATGCTTTGTCTTCATTTCCTATTTAATTGACTCCATATTCCAAGTAGGGTCCTCCCTCAAATGATGAATTATTTTTCTTGCAATCCAAGTCTTTGTAGCTTGATTATTCTATCTCATTCTAGGACATGAATGCTCTGGTTGAATCATTTTTATTTCAAATATCAAGGAAACGTCATCTCAATAGGAGGCATCAACCTTGAAACTACAATATTCAACTTTACATTTCATTGCTACACAAGTCTATTCATTATTATTGTTGTTGTTGTTGTTGTAATGCCTCACCTTATACTAAAGGGTAAAAATATAATTAATCGTGTATAAAGGTAAAATTATCTTCAAATTTTTTTAAAAAATCCATTGTAGTGATTGAGATCCAATAGGATGAATTAGAAATGGGGGAGACGAAAATAGGTCATGAACCTTTCAAGTTTCAAAGTTGTCCCAAGAACGTATTTTGGGTAACTTCGCAGGCAAATATGTACCAACTCCGAGTTAATTTGAGGGAAAACCATACATCATTGAAAAGCTCTAGGAATCTAATTTCTAACAAGACAAATGGTGTGTGAATAGGAGTCTCCTAAAGAAAATTACGATCTTTTTTTCTGTAAGGTGTTTGTGGTGACAGCATGGCTCCTATCTAATGAGATTAGGAAGAGACCAAGTCTTGAAGGTTGATTGGTTAGGTAGACAGTTGCAAATGAAAGTCATCTGCAAGGCTATCAATCAAGTTGGGTTGAGCTAGGCCGAGGTCTACCTGAACTCAACCCAAAATGTTTTACCCAAGCCTGAACTTGGCCCGAATAAAACGTTAGGCCTAAAAGTTAGTCCAAAACTCAGCCCATTTTACAACAATGAGCTTTGGGCTGAGTTAGGGTTGCTTGAATCAAAACTCTTTTCTCTTTTTCTTTTTTTTGGCTAATTTAGGCCCATTATTTCCCCTAAATACATGTTATATGAGTTTTTTTAACAGTTGACACTTGAACTATTAGTAAATTTTTTAAAATATATATGGATCCAAAGAGAGTCAAAATATATATAGACCTAATATCATCATATAAATAAAATTATTATTTGCTAACTAATTCGGGCCAAGCTAGGTCGAGCCCTGGGCTAAACTTGAGGTTGCCCGAACTTAACCCAAATAAAACTCTAGGCCTAAAAGCTAGGCCCGAACTCATCCTAACCCGAATTTAGGTTAGCTCAACCCAATTATTTTTCAGGCTGGACATGTCGGGCTTCGGAGCAACCCGACCCAATTAATAGCCTTAGTCATCTGTGAGGGGATCTGAGAATATCAAGTCTAGGTCCAAGTCTATAGGAAAGGGCAAGGTGCAATATTTTTATTACAAGGAGTATTACCACATGAAGAGGGATTGTCTAGAACGTGTTGAAAGGAAGAAAAGTGACAGTCTTAGTACAACATTAGTAGAAGAGCAAAAGGAATACATTAGAGATGTTCTCACAATTTTCAAATGTATGGATACTTTTTCTCATGATTAATAGATATTAGATCTAGGTTATCCTATTCAAATATGCTCTATTAAAGAATATTTTGATATGTTCCACAAGAAGAAGACAAGTTTTATTTCTTTAAGTGACGGGTCTACTTGTAACATCATGGTTGTTGGGATGGTAAAGATCAATATGTTTGATGGAGTGGTTCACACTTTAGGTAGTGTAACATATGTCCCAAATTTGCGAAAGAATTTGATATTACTAGGTCGGTTGGATTTCATGGATTGCAAGTATTCAGTTGTAAGTGAAATCATGAAACTCATAGGTGATTGTTTAGTTCGAATAAAGGGAGAAAAGTGTGATGGTTTGTATCATCTGTTAAGGAATACAATAATTAACAATGTCCTTTTGACTTTAATAGAGAGCTGGAAACGGGGTGCATAGAATAACAAGTTCTTGTGCAAAGTCTCTTTCGCAATTAGAGTAGAGACAAGTGTTACAGTCTAGGTGATAGACGATGGTGAAACACCTTCTACAGTGAGAAATGATGGATCAAGGTCCCTCTCTAGAATTGACTATGCGAGTTGGCTCAAGATAGCTACACATGTGCATTAGCTGTGTTATGATCGAGTCAAATGAAATTAGGACCAAATCGATTCGATGGTATGTGTAGCAGTGGTTCTTCAAGACCAATGATTGTTTGTAGTAATAGAAAACAAGTTATTATTCAGGTTCAAGGTGGAGGTGCGTTCCAAATTTATATGGCGTAGAGTTTACTAAGAATGATAAGTACAGGTTTTCTCTATGGTGGTTTTGAAATGTGGGTCAAGGTAGAATGTGATGCATATGTCATAGGTTCTGTGTCTTAGCAAATTTATAGGTGAAGCTAACTTCAATAGGAAATCCTCAATGGGCTGAAAATAAAACTAAGAAGATCCAACGGTTGGCACTTGATAGAATTTAAAGACTCCATGGATAATAAGAGTCTTGATGATGGCATGAATAAGTAGGAAACCATGATTAAAATTTTGGGAACAACAAAGGAAAGTGGAGGAGAGGAGCAATCGCAAGGGATTCTTGTGGGTTTTCTTCGAGGGTTTGAGAGTGTGATAAAGAAATGGTGTATAAGGGGAAAATGTGTGGGTTTGGCTCTTTGTATGGATTACTCATTCTCATAGAGAAGAAAGTTGGTTCTCTCTCGTAGATGTAAGCACAGTGCCGAACCACATAAAAATCTTTGTCTTGTATGATTATTAAATTCTTTGCTGCTATTGTTCTCATTATTGCATGGATTGTAAGTGGTTTAAGCCTCTATCCCATCACGTGGAACTTGAGGTCTATTCCTGCTGCACCAACAAGAAGCATTTATTACATTTAAACTTGGCTGATAAACTGTTTTATTTTAGAATAGGTGCTCGGAGCCTAAAGCGTAGAACAAATGGGGGGGGGGGTATGGGCGTAGCCCAACTCATTTTGACCCAACAGTAGCCAAACAAGAAATAGGGTGTTAAACTGGGCTACAGCATGATTAGTCGAATGGTTTCTTCCAAACAAGTCCTAGGCTTCGGGCTCGAGTCCTTCATATATGACCAATACAGTCACAGGGTCCAGAAAAAGTCTCACCTACTTTTAATTGGAAGGCAATTTGTGATTTAGCTGCTATCCAATGGCAATTTAGTAACCTAACTCTTTATATAGAGGCTTTTGAACAAGACCCCTGTGAGACTCTGACACTCAAACCAAAAATGGTTAGCCCATCCCGTCTAAAACCCCTCCAATGTCTTCAAACAATCTCAGTGAAGACACCATACCCTAGCTCAAACTCCATGAAAATCAAGACCCTAGTTCACTCTCACATCTTCCAACAGTTGTGCCGAGTCGTCCGGGCACTGACAAAAGCAAAGTCCATGCTCATGGAACTTCTCAAGGACAACCAACCGGACTACTACAAAGACAATATCAGGAAGAATGGGAAGAAGAAGCTATTTAGTAGTTTGATTAGAGTACACTACAACTGGTGCTCCTCACATGTGCAACCCATGCCCGAACCAGTCACAGATGGGTTCAGTGCTAGCCAAGCGTACTATGATTCCACTTGGAATTCCATATGCCCTGCCGAGGCCGAGGAATGTGAGGATGGAAAGGAGTCACAACTATCAGGGTACCTCCAGTGGCTAGAAGAGAAGGTCCCGGAGAATCCTACGGCCGATGTAGAGGTTGACGAGATCGATCAACTCGCCGCCAAGTTCATCGCTAATTGCCATGAGAAATTCAGGTTAGAGAAGCAAGAGTCTTACAGGAGATACCAAGAAATGATGGCTAGAAGCATGTAACAGTCATCTGTCTTTTTCTTATGTTCCATTGGTGGTTTGAGAGATTGGTTATGGAGTGGGTTTGGGTTTGCTAACAGGCTGAGTTTTCTTTTTCAACATCTTTCTTCTGTTAGCTTTTCCCTCGTGCTGAAGAACTGTATAAGTCTCTTGAAATTATGCAAATTTCAAGGTCATGATGATTAAATAAAGCCCTTGCACTAAATTTCTTAGAATTTTTTGTTATCTTTTCTTCTTGGGTGTTTGATAAACATGCCAGTTTACGTTTTCTAATCATTTGTTTTTGTGCTTTGAAGTCATTCTAACTGTAAATATCTAAGTAGATGACGCTGTCATGGTTGTTTTTTATGGAAGAAAATATGTTCTGTGATGACAAATTGTCTATAGTGTTTATGGTGAATTATAAGCTGACACGTGTTGTGTTTGGGTTCAAAAAAGTGTTCAGGTGTAGAAAAAGAGAAACCTACTTCAAGAACACATCATGTGTCAATTAATTGCACGCCTACATAGGCCTGTGTCAACACAGAGACAATCATTCTCCTTTATATTAATCTAATCTCTCTCTCTCTCTCTCTCTCTCTCTCTGTACCATTGATTCTTATTCCAAGGACGAGGACTTAAAGTTTTCTTCACATAATTTCAAATCTAAAGTCAAAAGATAAAACCTCAGTGTGGGACATTGGGCAAGAACTTGCTTACAACAAGTGTGTATAATGGATGAAGTCACGTACATAATCAAAGCATACATTCTCGTGAGGCCAAATACACATCAGGCTAACTGCTCCTATATGTCACCCTGTACAAGTTGAGGTGATTAGGGCCCACTTATACATCCACGCCTGATCTCATGAGAGCATAAAGTTGATTAAGCTGCGTAAACAACCACCTCTTTTTTAAGTACAATGACGATCATATGCAGTGATTGTATAATGTACATCTTTAGATTGCATAAGCAAAGCTTAAGGAAGAATTCTCGAGTCACCATTGCAACGCATTGGAAATAGTCTGCCCTGCCTTTTCCATAATTGATGGGGAGCCACGATCGATGGTATCGGGTGGGAATCTTCATAGATAAAAGGAGATTTCATCAAATGATCTTGAATATTTTTTTGTTAACAGATTAATTTGTCAAAACAATGTATCAAACTAGCTAGAAGAAGTGTATAAGTTATGGTGGTTACCAGCTTCTAAACAAGGAAGCATGGATACCTCTAAAACCCTGTCGTGTCTGTGTCTAACACGTATCAGACATAGACACTCCAAGGATACCTCTGCCTGCATATCCAAGTCATGTCAGGAGAGCGTAGAAGGGAATTTTTTGTTAAACACGTTTCAGACACAATGGGACACAGAAAATAAGGGTATTATGATAAACCTATAAAATTAAAATTAAAAAGGGCAAAAGGAGGCGTCAACAGTGAGAGAACATAGTCCAGCGATTCTTGCCACCAAGCCTTTAAATTAGTTTTAGATATGTTTTTAGATATATTTTTTATACTTGTTATTTATTTTCAAATATAAAATTAACATAAAATCTAGCTAAAACTATTGATTAATTAATGTATCCCTACTGCATTGTATCCTATTTTTTGAAGAATTATCATATCACTTTATCTGTATCGTATCATACCCGTGTCCTGTATCAATGTCCGTGCTTCCTAGCTTCTAAGCCAACCCATTTTATTGTCTTAGAGACAATGTGACCCCATAAACCAGCGTTGCAGTTTAGATCAACCCCACAAGTAATTACTCGGTAGCCTTAACTACAAAGGAGTTGAAGTTATGGAAGTTAGACCAGTCAATCATGTTTTTTGGATTGTTATAGCTAGACTGTAAAAGGTTGAGAGAGTCATTAAAGATGCCTCCTTTATTTCTTTCAGCCATTTTTATCTTTATTCCCAACTTCTTTTGCTGCTTTTATGGGAGAGAAATAAAGCTTTAGTAGAGGCAGCTTGGTTCCTTTGGTCTCCTTGTTTTGGATTTATGACTGCTTTACCATAAAGTGACTGCATGAAGCTTCTTGGGATTTTATTCTTACCTGTATTGATAACAGCTTGGTTGAGGACTTTATTCTCAGCTAATTGTGGGTCCTGGCCGTGGCTTTAAAATTTGAAAAACGTCTTCACATCTAATGCCCGCGTTTAGAGGGAAAGACCCCAAAACAATTAGTTTGGATCAGCTAGACCAGTTTATCTAGCATTCCCTGCTCATCCATAGCTCAGCATGCAACACGTCAGAATGGAGTGAAGGGCAGTGCACCTAACAAGGGTGTTTTTGTAAATATAAGTGGGTACTGCTAGGCCCATTGAATGGATGAACAATCAAGCGCAGCCTACATCACAAAAATGGGCTAGACTTGTGACTGAATTTCCATGAAAATAAGCTTTGGCCCAGATTAATCCAACTGTAAATCATGATGTTAGTCTTGGGCTCGGCTTGGGTCTTACTCATGTTGGCCCAGACCAAGCAAGGCTTGGGTTTGGCTCCGTCGGTCTCACGCAGGGCTTCAGCTTACCATGGTCCAGTCAATGTTCACTCCTAGTGATTGACCTAGATGATTTGGGCCCCTCCGTTCCTGCCTCAAGATGGTACCGAACCCTAACTTTACCCAAGCTAAACCCTAACGTCAAGATGATACATGTATCGTTCACCCCCCTCACAGAGAGGTGTGATCTCATGCAAAAAGTGCATGGGACCCACACTCCTGTTAGGGGGAGAAGGTACCTCCTGGACAGAACATCCTTTCTCTAATGTGGGTGTGGTTGTTGTTATTCATCCCAAAAAAAATCAAATATTAGCTATAAAATAGCAACTCTAGTTTTGCTCAAATTACATAAATGGTCTTTATTTATTTGGATTTTGTTTTTTAGATGTGTTTTGTAATGCCACTCTCTTTGTCTTGAGAAAACATTTGCTTTAATTTGAGTTGGCATTTTCCATTCTTTCCCTCCAGGACACCAAATCCTAGACAAAACATCTATTTCATACAAGAAAAAGTTGGAAACTACATGAATTTGGTTCCCATGGAAAAAGACTAATGTGTGTATGGTTAGGGGCATTTATTTACTCAAAATATATGTTCTGTCCAGGATTTGGTGTCCAGGGCACCAGGTGACTTCACATGGAACAAAATGGGCAGGGGTTAGATGAAATTTCAAATTCCCACCCATTTTATTTCAAATGAAGTCACCTGGTTCCAGGGACACCAAATCCTTGACATGAAATTTGCTCTCATTTGTATTGGACTAAAAGTGTCCCTAGTTGTTATGTTCTATAAAGGCCCAGTCTTGTTGCCTTGAATTGTATAGAAAAGAATAGAAAAGAAAACTCCACAAGAAAAGGAAAGAAATAATCATAAAAAAAACATGAGAAAACCAACTTTTCATGGAAGCCAGACAGCTTAAATATGATTTTTTGAGAAAATTTTGTCATGAGAAAACCTCTTCATGGCAACCAGATAGGGGCTAAATAAACAAAGGGATAGTGTTTGTCTTTTCAATGACTTTGTTCTCAAATCGTCTTCTCCAACTTTATTGCACTCATTTTTCCCTCCTTCCCTGCCCCCAAGTAAATTAAAAATTATTGTACTCTCTAGATCTACAATCCATTGCCATCAATTTATATTGTTGCTTATTTTCATGAGATTCTTGAGTATAGTAAGATTGGGGTTTGAAGAAATCATGGAGAATTTGGGGTTCTATCACAAAAAATTCTCCCATAAAGAAAAGGTAGGCTCAGATTAATTCAGTGAAATAGAAGAGAAACAAGAACGATGCTAACTTCCCCTTGATAAGTAATAAACGTCAAAAGTTTATTAAATCTGATTTTCAAGCAAGAAGTCGATAAATTATTCAACAGATTGGGGAAAAAAAGAAACTTAATAAACCTTAAAACATAAAATCTTTATTAGATAAAAAAGGTAAGAAAATGGATCGGTTTTCTTTTATCATGGGGCTGTTTTTTCTTTTTTCTTTTTTTAATAAATAGATCCAGTAAGACGGATGGTACAATTCATTGGAGTGCTGGATCTCAGTTAGAAGGTTGGTATAGGTGATTTGGCTGCTGGCTAAAGTGAGAGGCGGGGATAAAGAAAGGGAGAAAAATGATGAATTGGATTGTAAAACAAGAACAAAACTTAAAAGATTAAAATACCATTCTAAAATTGAAGGAAAGAATGTAAAATAAAATAGTGAAAGAAGAAAATATGATCTCACCTGTTTTTGTTTGTGAACAGTTTGTCATAAACTTAGCTTCCTCCAACGCCTAAGATAGTGTGGCACTCGTGCTACGTTCGCTTGTAGATGAGTCAGTCTAGCCAACTTCCATACTTAGTCACTATGCTAAAAGAAAGCATAAAAAATTACACAAATGTTACAGTATTATTACTCAAGAGAATACATAAGTGTTGTTCTTCTTGGTTGGTTTAGAAATGAGGGTATCTCCTCTTCTATAGACCCCTAAAGGTTAGACAATTAAGTTCATTTTAAGTGTCATCAATCTAGCAGTCAGGATCCTTCTAGCTTTCTCTAGAATTCTCTTCCACCTCCTTAAGTGAAAATCTCTAGACACTATCTAGGTCTCTCTAGAATCTTCCACATGTTCCTAGAATATTTTATCATCTATTAAACCCTTCTAGAAACATTTAGAGTCATCTGGATTACTAAAAATGTCCTCATTATTCTAGAACCATCTAGAATGTTCTAGATCTCTTTAGAACTCTTTAGAGCCTTTCAGATCTTTCTATATTATTCAAGATTCTTCTAGATTGTTCTAGATACACTTGCCCTAATTATGTATAATATATTGTATCTACTAGTGAAGGTCCCCAAATCCGCTCATTGTCATGCGTGGCATGACAAGTTGCTATGGACTAAAGCGAGGTGAAGAATAGCCACCCCACCCTATCGCTCAACACTCAAAATGTTTCGGATCAAGGGTCAGTAATGCATCCAACAGTAGGGGATTTTAAAATCCCACCTTAAAAAATTTCAAATAATAGAAGGAATAGAGTCGACACACCACATGAAGAACAACCTCCCCTCAACACACTAAGGGGATACTTATAAAGAGGAGGATGGAACCGGGCTTTACATGGAGCCAAAGATGCAAAGAAGACCCGCTAGCATGGGTTCTGGGCTTTGCAATTTTGTTGACTGGTGTCAGGGTTGGGCAAACATTGAGCCAAAGACACAAAGAGATCACACTAACATGGGTTATGGGCTTTGGAATTTTGTTGACTAAACACTGATTTGTGGGGTTGGGTAAGACACAAAGAGGTCATGCTAACATGGGTTTTAGGCTTTGCAATTTTGTTGATTATCTGGGCTTTGCAATTTTGTTGACTAAACGATGATTTGTAGGGTCAGGGTCAGACAAACATTGAGCCAGGCACAACGAGGTCATGCGAACATGGGTTCTTGGCTTTTCAGTTTTGTTAACTAAATGATGATTTATGGGATAGGAGTCATGCTTTGTATTGAGCCAAAGACACAAAGAGGTCACGCTAACATTGGTTTTGGGCTTTGAAATTTGGTTGACTAAATGATGATTTGTGGGGTCAGAGTCGAGCTTTGTATTAAGCCAAAGACACAAAGAGGTCACACTAACATTGGTTTTGGGTTTTGCAATTTTTCTTTTTTTTTAACTAAATGAATGTTGGGTTGGGAGCGGGCTATGCAAAAAAAGAACAAAAGAGGAGGATTATGCTAATCTTTGTTCATGTTTATAAGATTTATGAGGTAAGGATTGGGTTTTGCAATTTTGTAAATTAAACAATGATTTGTGGGGTTGGAATCAGGCTTTGCAATTGAAGAACAAAAAAGGCGTATTGAGCCAAAGACAAAGAGGTCATGTCATGCCCCATAACCACACACCAATGGGACCACGGATTTCAAGGTACGACAGTAAACTTCCATAATCATTCACTTATAACCTGGATGTTTATGTCCATTTTTTTTAATATATACTTTCCAACATATTCATTCAATTGCAATGGAAGAATTTCAACATTAAGCCATTACTATCACAACCACCAATTTAAAGACCCACATCCAATATACCCACATGTTTGTCCAATAAGTCTAACATTAATTTATTAAACTAAATAATCAAACCACCATAAAATAATCATATCTCCGAAATAAAATGTGTTGATTACAACTTAAATAAATCAAAATATAAATGCTAAAAATAAATAAGTCCCTTTCCAATAGACAGAAATAAACTTAAACTAAACAATGCAATAAAACTAAGTAAATCATGATCTCATAGTGGTCCATCCATCACTCCTCATCAAAAATACCTATGAGATCATGTTCTCTTGAAAACAGGTCCCATTAGAACAAAGTAAACACGTACGACACATACCCAATGACAATAGAATGTGATGGGTCAAACAAAACACGATTTGTTTTACATTTAAAAATCAGAAACGATTAAAATAATAGAGCAATATCAGTAAATTAATGTATCTATCTATCAATAACAATAACAATAATAGAAAATAAAGAATTATCTTCTATTTAACAACAAAAAATTTCATATCCAATTACATTGCCCTTTAAGTCATTAATCTCTTTCCTTTAATTCATTAATTCTCTTGATTCAATGTGTTTCACTAGGTTCCTTTTTAATGTCCACTATGTTTCAATTATATTCTCTCTTTAATTTTAGGTTTTCACCTGTCCAATAACGATGGGTTCAATAATAAACCTGTGTCACCTATGTTTTGTCACCCAGTGATTTTGTACCAATAGCCAATATTCACCATTATTTTGTCACCTAGTGACCAGGTACTAATGTTACACGTATTATTAATCCATGTACTAGGTATGTGACAATATACACATATAAAACCTAGTGCAAGGTTCAATCAATATGTCTCTTGATGGTGTAAGCACCAAATTTTAGCGTTACTTCCGGTACCAACGCTCCTCTTCAAGTTAGTAAACGAGTAGAACAATCACTCAGCCATTTTCTTTAACCCATCAGCTAAGACTTTAACTGAGCTAAAGCCCAACACCAAACCCTACCCCTCTCATTTACTATGTTTTTATTATCTTTATTATTATTATCATAATTATTTCTGGTCACATTTACTATCTAACTAATTCCATTTGTTTTCGCCTTTTATTTTATTTTTATTTATTATTATTATTATTATGTTTGTTATTTTTATCTATGCAATATTGTTATTATTGTTTTATTTTTCTTATTTATTTATTTACTTTTTATTTTATTTATTTTGCTCCACATTTACCCTATCCAAATTAGCCCACTTAAACCACCCGAACCAGCTCTACCCAAAACCCAAACCAGCCCTACCCAAAACCCAAAGCAAACAACCTAAAGTTGGCCTACCCCAATTAACCCAAACCAACCCCCTTTTCCTCATGAACACGAGGGGGGAACCTCATTTTTTCCTTTTCGGTGAAATACACCCTCACCGCAAACCCTAAGCCTTTGTAAGCCCCCTTCACTTCCCTCTCTCGTATCCTGCCCTCACCCCCTTACCTGCTAAACCCTACATCACTTCCCTCTCTCCCAATCCTTCTCCCAACACATCTTTTCCTTTTATAAGCCCAAATTCAAATGCTTTTGCATCGTCTCTCTCCCTGTTCCATTATCGTGAAATTTCTTTTGCCTGAGCTCGTACCTGTCACCTTGGGGACATTGACTGAGAAGATGGAGGAGGTAGAATGCCAAGAATCGCTAGAATCCATCTGAGCAGCCTCACCTTGAGCCTCACTCTATCTCTCTCCCTCTATCTCTTTCTCTCTCCTCATAGGTGAGCATACGCCCTACCCAAGACCCTCTTTCCCATTGATCCTTGCAGCTTGAACCATCTCCATCCCTGCAAGCACTCTTCCCCATCCTTTCCCCTTCTTTGCAAACCCACAAACCCAAAAAGCCCCAACTTGCAACCACCGCCCTGTCTTAATAGGATCAGACTTGGCTGAGGGTGACTAAACACATTCCCCAGCTGGTTGATCGACTAGGGAGGAGACCTTGAAGACCTCTATTGTTTGTTTCTTCTATAAAACCCCTAGCAAAGCAAAAAAGAAGGGGGGGGAACTGGAAGGTCATTCAAAACCCCTCACAACTCCAACGTCTAAATGCCCTTCCTAACTCTGACGCCCAATCCTCCTCTTTATCCTATCCAACCCTAAGCTAAGGAAGATAGCATTCCTCTTCCCTTAAGTTTAACCCCTCTGTTCAATCGTCATTGCAACTCCTTGTCGTCTTTGCCCGGCTGCTAAGAAGATATAAGAGAAGAACCCTACCTAACGTGCTGTGCTACAAGAGAGGGAAGAGTTTCTCTCTCACTTCCCAAGACACCAAGATTTGTGGGAAGAAGTGTCTCATCTTGGATCCGAAGCTTAGTGGATCACTTTCATTGATCCTCCCTATATCAGTCCTCAAGGTAAGTTTGTTTGCACTATCTGCCCTTCATCTTTTTCATCTTTTGCAATACACTGAATTCTTCTAGAAAATTTAAAAAGTTGCTATAATTTGTAGGAGGTTTAGGAAAATATTTAGGATATTTTCACTTATTTAAGTCATTGTAGTGGGAAGACCATAAAAAAATCGATTCATGATTTTTCGATAATTGCAACACAGGGCTCATCCTAGTTTGCATTAACCATTATAATATCCCTACTTCTATATGTTTGGCAGACAATGAAAAATGATCAGTCTTCATAATATTCTACCTTGGTTACTTAAAAACACTGGTTCTCTAGGGAATTTTTGAAGCAGTAAGGTAAACAACAATAAAAATGATCAATCTTCATAACTCTTATAATATGCTTACTTAAAACACAATCCTTGTGAAAATAGACAAATCATAGTCCTCACACAACTACCTCTTCTCCCAAAGACCCCCCTACATACAAACCCCCCATAACGCTACAAACTACTTAAGGAAAGTTTCTACTGGTGCAACACAATAAAAACCCAAACAAAAATATTTGCCTCTGATCTTAGTGTTGCTTCCCATCTCCAAACCATCAACAAGACTTGGATCATTTTAGGAATCAGTTTCTTTAATCTCATTGCAAAAATTGGTTTGACAGAAGAGATAAAGTTGAAAGAAAAATATTCCTTACCTTCCTCCCTTTTGAAGAATCCCTTTTGTGATTGAATGGATGTTACAAATACATTATAAAAATGTCTATTTTTTATTAATATAGTCATTTTAATTAGAGTGCTCTTAAATAGAGATGAAAGAACAAGAATATCACTCACAGTAGACACCAGGGAGTAGGAAGTTTTGAACAGATGAACCCATCATGAACTTGAGAACTACTAGTTATATACAATGGCATGTCTTTTACATGAACAAAGCATGCTTGCCTCCCATGTGTACATTTATGATGTAAAAGGCCATGAAGCAACCAACTTGGTGATACTTCTTGTCAAAAAAGAAAAACTTCATATCAGTTGCTGAATCATGTTTAGTTCACCCTCCACTTCCTATGCTCTATTCTACTTTTTGTTATTACTGATGTAGTTACTATCATTTTTATGGTTCACTGTATGAGGCTTGTTTGAATGAACCTAAGTTAGTAAAAATGCTAAGTGGATCAGAAAATGAACCAAAGGTTACATTTATAAGAAGAATGTCACAAATGATTGTTGTTCCATTCATCTTATCACTACTTACTGTGATGTTAACACTGCAAGGAATAGTGTACTTTGGTAATTTCACCCTTTAGTCACAACATGTTGTCACCATGTGGATCGTGATGTAGAGTGATTGGTGAGTGCAAATATGACCTATAACTGGGAGCCTTAGATTCCTTGCTAACAAAATATTGTGTTTTGAAAAGGGATGGGGAGGCCATCTCTTGTAGATGTTTATCATTTCCTATTCAAATTGTTAATGGTGCATGTATCAAACAAAGTATAGATGCTGATGGGTTTTCCTTCAGCATCTATTGGAGATTTCAGTACTTTTAATTCAGAAAACTTCTCCCTTTTCGGCCAAGTAGAAGGTGACATGGCCAATTCAGACTGTCCATCTGACTAGTGGTGGCATTCTGTTTAGCCGTTTTTGTAGTACCTCAACTTCATATTTGCTTTGTGTCCTTCATTGTTCATGTATTAAACTTTTCTTCTATGACTAGATGCCTTTTCTTTTTTATGTAAAAGAAGAATATTTTAGAGAAGAGGCATCTTTCGCCACTTGCCATACAAGGATTTGGGCTCTGCCATATCAGCTGTCCTGTGTGAGATATCCATCCAAATTATATTCCTTGGGATGGGGTGTCTAGAAAACTCTTCCCTTGTTTATATAAATTATCATCTTATGTTATTTTTCTCCCTTTACTTTGATTAAAACTCAATAGTATTAATTTATAGTAAATTTTAATTAAAAAAATGATTTGGCCAATGGCTAAACTAATTTTGCCCAAGTCAATCCATGATAGGGAGAGTAGGTTCTGAGCTAAGTGAGTTGGTACTTGGTATTGAACTATATTGCATGAATTTTGTTATAGAGATATATTCATGTTGCCACCTGCTGAACATGGCTACACCACTCTCATTGCTGTAATGACCAAGACCTCGATATGTGAACTAGGAGATTTGACACAATAATCTCTAACTACTTTTGCACATAATTGATTCGTTGTAACAGTTGGTAGTTGGGCTTGAGGGAAGTTTAACTACATGTCTGAATTCATCTCTATCAATTCACATGCCCCTTTCAAGTTGGCTAGTAAACTAGTTCACTGCACATGGTTAGGATGCATGTTGATTCATTTGCTGCTGAGTTTTGTATGATAATCTTAAGTGAGTTATATATATATATATATATCTTTTCTTTCTTGGATATTGAACTCCCATTTTGTTCTTTATATCTTTTTAGCTAAAAAAATTTTCATAGTTTATGTGCACATAAAAAAAATATATAGGACAAAGTTGCGGTTCATATATTTACTTTTTCATTCATTCATTTTGTCTCATCTTTGTTCTCTATTGTTAACTGATCCACCCTACTAACTCCATCCTCTTTTATGCCTTCATTTAAACTTTAACTCAACTTGTAAGACTTTAGTGTAAGGGCTTCCTTAATCTGTTTCAACACAAAGGGAAAGAGTGTAGGGCTATTGGGGATTTTGGTTGTACCATATATTCCATTCATCAGTTAGGCTTGCCTTCATAGTCGATATCAGAGGTGTCCGGTTGGATTCATTGGGCTAAAGCACAAATAATTTTCTTAGCTCTCTAATGAGTTTAATATTGTACCATGACCAAAAGCTTATATCATTGAAGGGGATAGTTGATGGTGTGACTTTGAACCATTATAGTTGTGTAGCTTCTAATAAGTTGAGTGCAGTCCTACAACCTAGTCACTTCTACATAAATATGGTAGTCCTTAGGGACCATTTGGTTAATTGGTTTATATGCTATATTGTTTCTATTTTCTATGTTTTACCATTTCTCATTTCTAAGTTCATTTGTTTATTAGTCTTGCTATAGCAGTGGACTCATTTTTCTGAAAAAAGGCTTTGGATTGGCATTTTAAACCTTGAATAAAACCATTTCTCATAGATCCTACTTGGGTGATCTACCTTGGTGTGATGAATTAGGCTTTAGGGTTAGGAGGACCATGATCCAGCATCTTCTTTTGTTTTGTCAAGTTATGCTGAATAATTAAAACAAGTATTGCCATAGGGAATCCTATCTCATGGTAGATATTTCTATCTTGATTTTTATGCAACAAGGTAAATTGCTCTTGATACAATCTTTAATGTTAAAGAAATTATTTATTCAAAATCCCTTGGGGAAATCTCTATTTTTATGGTCTGTTTGTGCTATTTATATTGCTTCCACTTATGAAGTTCTCCCCTAATATTGCTAAGAATCATGTGGTCAGAATAATACGTTCACTAGAACTCAAAATTGCATGGAGGCCTATGTCTCTAATTTAAGGCCTCACAAGGATGAAACAAAAATTGCCTTGGAAAGTTGGTTACCTATTAATGCGTTGGATTTCAAAAATCACATTTTCATGACTAGATGTTCACTTTCTCAATTTGCATAATATTTTGATGACCCTTTTGAGAGCTACATTGACTATTACACTTTGCTAATATTTTGTCCATTCAGGTCTCAAAAGTTGCTCAAAGTCATTGACATAATTAATGATAGGATTGAAGGTTTTCCTGTGAAACCTTAGAGAATCACCTACCATCACAATGGAGTGTGTGTGTGTGTGTGTGTTTTAGAGTATTGGAAATCCTCAAAGATAGAAAAACTGGGGTGCTGCACAGATTTCTGGACCCACTTATTTGTTGGAATCTTTATAATTTGTTAA